>UELU01137134.1:0-25847 GCA_900490025.1 Megastigmus dorsalis
ACGAATTGTTCCCTTATTTGGCTTCACTTCTGTTTTTGACAAAGTGGTATCAAGATCGATGGCGAGTAGAAACGTGAGCTTGATAATGGCAAATAACCACTGAATTTATGAAAAAAAAAGAATAGTAGTATTTTATTACTTAGTGATATGTCTACGATTATTATAAAGATTAAATTTTGAATAAAAATGGTCCATTAGAATATCTAATTTATTTAAAACTTACCTAAGAACAGTAAATTTACGTCGATATCCCTTTGGCAAAACAAAAGAGCCGGCAGTCCTCTCCCATTCGAAAAGAACATGTTCGCGATCGTTAAGTTAAAAGTTCAGCAGTTGCGGGAAGAAGTTGAATAGATTGGGAAAGGGGCCACGAAAAAGATCGATCGTGTAGTACGTGAAAAAAGTACCGCAGCAGAGTGAAGCAAAGAGCTGCGCGAAGAGGGCGAGTGGAAGGTAGTAGAGAGACCGGCAAGAAAGAAGAGAAGGAATTCACGAACTGCAAAATGCAATTATCGGCATTAGTCCGCGGGGTATCACGATCTACCGACACATTGGTCCTCTCCCCGAGTCGTGTGGGTGGTGGTGCGGTAACGGGTGACTGGGAGATACAGTAAGTGGAGAGCCGTATGCGAATGATCTCGTGCTGTCTTCGAGCTTATTTCCACCGCTGTTGAAAAAGCAGAAGTGAAACAAAGTGTTTGGGAATTAAAGTATTAGCTAATGAATTTTTCAATATCTCTTACATCTTTCATTAATAAATTAACAAAAAGTAAAAAAGAAAAGTTTTCTGATCCTATCAATAATATTAGCTAATACTTTTATTCGCAAATTTATTCGCAGTTCTGCTTTTCTAACTTTTCTAAAAACTTAATCAAATTATTTAAGTGAAAGAGGATTTAATAAACTATGTGGAAATGATAAAAGTCCTGTAATTATAAATTTAGATCAATCGTTTACAAATTGAAAATATAAAAGCAAATGCGGCGTGATTCCTCAATTGATATTATCACTTTGTATATTTATGAGATTAGCACCTCCAAGACATTAATAATTTATTCAACAAAGCTTCATGCCACATTTGCGGACTTGATGGAGCTGAGTTTACAGATATCGCTGCTATTTTCTCTATAGAACACCTTGTACTACACCTCACCAACGCTGGTGCATTCAGCAAAGAATAGCAGGAGCAGCAGCTTAGGTCGATCGGCACATCATACACGGAACCCGGTAGCCCTGGGCTATAACATCGACCCTCCCCCTGTACAGCCTCACCCACACATGTGGACCTCAGCGCGGGAGAAGGTCTTCTCCTGTATATAGGTGCATGCTCCCTCAGCGGCCACCGACCACTTATTCTCGCGGGGGCCTATACTTTCCATCCTGGTATCTGTATCTCAATCCCCGACACCATACTCGCACACATGTGAGAATATGTGCGAGATGCGAGGGAGCAGTTGCCGCTGCCAGAAACTCGAAGGAAGAAGGAAGACGCGTTCTCCAGTGCTCGTATAACAGCACCGGCCAAGAGGATGCAGCAAAAGAGAGAGAGAGAGAGAGAGAGAGAGAGAGAGAGAGAGAGAGAGGCCACGTCTTTGTGTTGCGTCGCTCCTGACTCCGTAATTTTCTAATTATATACTCGAAAATAATTGGTTATTATAGGCCTCGTTCCACTATATAGCGAGCGCGTGTGTGTTGCTGCGGAGTGCGGATGCTCGACCGAGCCCCAAAGGGTATCACGAACGTGCGTATGTATATATATATAGGTATATATATACTGACACAGTCAACTATCCGAGGGCAGCTATGAGCTATACTCGCTTATTTTCCCTGCGCGCCCGAGAGAGAAAGAGAGAGAGAGGGATGGAGAGAGAGATCGCGAGCCACGCACGGTGCATGGGACTCTAGATTGTAGTGGCTGCACGGTTCTTTTTTCGGCTGCGGCACCGATTTTTCGCCTCAAAAAGCTTTTGCCTCCATTTTTATCAATTTCGATAAAGGTAGGTTAGACGATGGACTAGCTCTTACAGATTTCTATACCTAAATAGTTAACAAACTAGATGATACAAGGTATACTTTAAAAACTATAATAAGGTATCCCTCCTAATGCTAAAGTAATATGTTTTAGGAAATCAACAGCTTTAAGAATAAAAATGTATGCACCAAGATAATAGATATTTCACTTTCTTCTATTTCGCTACTAACGAATTGCATCACAAGATTATTATTATAAATGCTAATCATCTAATTGTATAATTACAAATAAATAGTTGTCTGCTTATATCATAACCGTTTATTCAAAACAGAAGTTAAATACAGTCAACTATCTATATGTCAAACCTCCGGAGCTCGAAAATTTTTTTTTCCCTTGCGAATATCTACCTTACTCGAAAAAATCCCATGTAGGGTATATATACCCTTTATAAAGTATGTCAGTTGTCGGTATTCTAACGCGAAAACCTCATTTGATGGGTTATAAAAAATAATACGAAAATATCGGACAAATCGAATGGATACTAAATTATTTCGAATAGTCAGACGTTTTAATTGTGACAAAAAAAAATTGAAGAAAACTATAAATTTTACCAAACTGTGGCTCTTATGGGATGAAACATGCCTACAGTCTCCTTGCCAGGCAAATTGTACTCGAATTCTACTCATAAAAGCCTCAATTTAGCACAGCATATATATTATATATATATATTTATATATACATGCATGCAATCATATATAGTTACATAGACAATATACGTATATATAATCATATATAATTATATCTAAAACATTTTTACACGGTAGTTTAAAAATACAACACAGGAAAGAAAAAACAATATATAAATATATAAATAAAATAAAACGCAAAGAAATTAAAAGTAATACAACATATTCCGGAGATTGATTGAATAATTGAGAGCCTAGCTACCCAAAAGCATCACCTTAGTGTTCCCGAGAGAGAGAGAGACAGAGAGACAGAGATACGTTTATTTGTAAATTCTTACAAAAATTATTTACAGGCTTTATAATTATGTCCTACATAATATAAACATTTTCTTAATTTTACACGTAACAATCAGTCTTTCTTTCTATGATATCACAGCCTCAAGTATGTTAATGAGTCTTAAAAAATTCTATTATAACAAATATAGTCTATATCTATCAGTCATGAATTAAAAATTATACCATACAACTCACATTTACTCATCTAATTCATACACACTCTTATGCCGATAAATATACTCACACAAAATAAATTAACATACAGAATACCCATCTGATTGTCTCCTGTGTGGGTATAAGTCAACAAATTTACGCATTTAACTCTCGCTCTCGCTCTCCCTTGCGCGCGCCATTTAAAACTCCTGCATTCATAAAAGCGTGTATACTTCTATTCGTATTATTGTTTGTAAGTAAAAATTCAATAATATGCTTGTATTCATTCCTTTCTAACAACTTACTACACAAATAGCAATCTTTTCATAGCAAAATTAGTACATCAAGTTTTAATTTTAATAAATGAAAAAATATATTCAACAATTATTCTTAACACCGTAATTTATTTCTTCTATATTCAAATTAATTTCTATTGAGTGATTTTTTAAAGCAACTGTATCTGTAATCATTTAAATTTCCTGTAATTTTTACACCTATGTCAGACATACTTGAGGTGAATGTCAAGTCGATTACTCAAATTTTCATATACAGTTATTGAAAATTAAAAAATATCGATTTAAGATGTTTCTTTGCGTTGTGCACAAAAGTTTATAACCTGATTTAAATTTTACAAGTCAGTCCTTGTAGACCTTTTTGGCACAAAAAAACGCATCCTTTTGATTTTCTCTCCGATAATAATCTTCTAAGATATAAGCAAAAAACTGTTTTTTTGGCTTTGCGAATTTTTCTTGAAGAACGCATGATTTGTCTACTTTTTAGTACACATCACTTAGATTTCGATCCTCTACATGCCTATATTTTTTTTCTGAAGGATTAATTTTTGCAGCGTCCAACTTTAATTCTATTGAACTATGCATGGAACTCACGCGTGGCTATTTATTCTGTCTGATTCATTTATACGTCTACTCATGTGGCAACAGTGTACAAGTTTTGAGAGAGCATATTGAGAGAGAGAGAGAGGGAGAGAGAGAGAGAGAGATCATATAGACGAGTCCTCTTAGTATCGTTTTTGCACAGCTCAGTGTTCCATAGTGCGAGCCTAGCTCAAGTTTGACATGATTTTAAAACATTCTAAATTCTTTGAAAGTTATTTTATTACTTTGATTTTTACTATTTAAAGATGAAAAAGGGCAATACTTAATCAATTTTTTAAAATTAGGTAAGTTTCACGTATTTTCTATATATTGATTGAAAAGTTTATAAGATAAAAAAATATTATGTCTATTTATATTTTTTAACATTTTGAATGTTTAAATTTATGAATTACATGGAAAGAAATACTTTTCAAAAGATTCTGTGTTCTCTTCCACAAATTACTATGTAGATTTGAGCAATTGCAACACAAAATGTTATCAGAGTATTTAGTATATTTAGCATTTATTGTTCTAATTTCTATTAATATTTGGTCAATAAGAAAACTAAATTTGGGATGTCCGTAATAACAATTATAATATAATACGGTAATTTTTTATACTTTCTAAATGTTATACTATTTTATCGGCCACAAATATTAGTTATATATGACTCATCTGTACATATCTACAAGGCTTCATTTATTATCGCGGTGATTCCCCAATATTCTCTTTTATCTGAATAAAAAGAATTTTTGAATTCTGGTTCAGTATTATTTTGCAATAAGTAAAATATACAAATTACCCAATAAACATTAAATACTAAGATTAAGTAAGAACTTAAATTAAAATAATTAACAATATACATTATAATATGAAAAATGATATATGCTAAAACTAATATCCTGAGAAATTAACATAAAAATGTAAATAAAATTTAGATTTGGAATTAAGTTTTGATGTTCGATTCTCGCGATCGTTCTAGAATTACTAGACAAACAATATAAGTCTTTAAAATTTAAAATCGGGTAATTAATAAAAGTTTTGTACAGTCGGAAATGTTTGCAAGATATCGTACGAAATTGGCAATTTCAAAAACTAACGTAACATTATTATTTAAAAATTAATTTTGGTTTTTCAAAGCTAAAATTGTTAACTAAATGATTTTTTATTGATTTACAATCTGATAGTCAGAAATTAATCTGGCGCATTGAATGATTCGCACTAAACGCTGATCATCCTTAGAGTTCTTATCAATACGTAAAGAAAGATAAAGAGTCGCGTACGTTTTAGTGATGAATTCAGTTATAAAAATAACATTGCCTAGTACGGACGTGTGTCAAACTCAAGGAGTTAGTTATCAATTACCTTGTAAGTATAAATTTATTTTTGTGTGCTAAATTAAATCCACTGCCATTTCGTTGGCACTTTCCTTAAGCTTCCTTAAACTTTACTATTTGTTCCAATATTATTTAATATAATTTGAGATGCGTACTAATATTAATATTATAGCATAAATATAAAATACTTTACCTAACTTTTTATTTAATAAAAAGTTTGAATATTGTGATTAGTTCAATTTAATGCATGTGGTGTGTCATAAAATAACTAATAATAACCTAACCTAAAATACATTTATAAGAATAGTACAATAACTACTAAATAATTTTTAATGAAATTTATTGCAAACAATGTAATTTAAAACTCTTTTGAACGCATGTTGTAAATTTTTATAAGCCTCATTTATAAAAGAAGAAACATTAAAAAAACATAAAAAAAAGATATTTTTAAACATTAAAAAAATAATGAAAAATCTGTTAAATCTAATTAAATAACTATTCATTCAAAAGAATAAAAAAATACAAAAAATTTTAACTATTATATTTGAAAATTAATTATATAATAACCAGATTTGATGAATTAAAAAAAAAAAGATTATATTAAAAGAACGCATATAATTTCTTTCTTTACTATTTTAATCATCTAAAAAAGTCACATACCCGTGAGGTATAAAATACTAATTACATATAAATTTTTATTAACATTAATTCATTTGTATGACCTGCACCCTTGGCAGAAGAAAAACGATTTTTTTAATAAATATATTTTTTTCTCCTATATAGTAATCATATTATTCAACATAAAATTTAACTAATTCATAATCATATTAACCACTATTATTAAAAAAGAATCATTCAATTTTAATTTAATTTTATGAGAAGTAGGATATATGTATATATATCAAAACGCGACATTTTCAGCTTCAAAAGCTCTTTCAAATGAATTTTTCAAAATGAAAAAGTTTTAACAGCAACATATAAAAAAATTAAAAAGTCTAAATTTTAAAAATATATTTATCATAACAAAATACATGAGATGCCAAACATCAAAATTGGTCTATCCAGTCTCCACACACACACTAACCATACATACACGAAAAAAAAATTTCTTATTTTTATGTAAAGATTCCTAAAAAATGTTCCTTTTCTTCTTTTTGAAAAAAACATTTTTTATGATTACAAAGCTTCCTTTATAAGGACACAATTATATCAACTTAAAAGTTTATTCGATAATAATAAAGAAAGTAATATTTATGTAAAATAGAATAATAATATACTCAAATATTGTTTTATTATAAAAAAAGCTTTATAATGATAAAAAAAAATTTTTTTTATATGGAAGAGGAACATTTTTTAAGGATTTTTATATAAAAATTGTGTGTGAGTGTGAATGTGTGTGTGTGTGTGTGTGTGTGGCATAATATATCTCAAGACTGGATAGACTGATTTTGATGTATTCCTCTCAATCTTTTTGTTTTTTTTTGTCGTATATCCGCTCAAAAAATTTTTTTTTTATTTGATGATTTTCATTTGTGATAAAAAATAGATTTAAGAAATTCACATTTTAGAATTTTTTTATATGCTACTATGAAAAATTATTAAATGTGAAAATGCATTTGAAAGAGCATTTAATTACCTACATATTGAGATATTATAATACGTTAAGATATTTTTCGTCATTATTTTGTTATTTGCGAAAATGTAGTGTTCTGATATGTATCCTATTTCTCATAAAATAGTAATTAAAATTAAATGAAATTCATTTTAATATATTTTTAATTTTAGGGGTTAATGTGAACATAATGAGTTAAATTATAAGTTGATTATTATAATTATTTCACGAAAAAAAAAAATTATATAAAAGATCGTTTTCCTACAGCCAAGGGTGCAGGTCGTAAAAATGAATTAATCTTCATAAAAAATTAAATATAATTACTCAGTATCTTTATACCTCATAACTTTTTGCTCATAACTTTAGATAACACTTTCTCTGTAAGGAAGCAAAAATTATTATTAAGCATAATTATGACAAGAAAAACAAAAAAAATAGTCGGAATATATAAAAATTAAATTTTATATAATTCAAATTAAAATGCGCAAGGTGTCTATGGAACAAAACGCAGTGCTTAAAGAAAATATACATAATCTGTCATTATTCAAACCATGAACAATCATTGATTTAAAAAAATATTAATGTCCTTTCTGAAGTAGAAGTTAAAAAGCTTGATTAAAGGAGGGTCAGGAGTCTAAGATTACAAATTATAGGATCATAAGTGTTTAATGTGCTCTACGTCTATACGTTATACAATTATTGTAAAAATTTGAGGGCATATTACAACACCGTTTTCGATAAGCTAAATGGTAAGCTTTGATTCTTGTATACAATTAACTCTTATGGAAGAGTTACTCAGGATAACAGTAAAATATGCATAGTTCGTGTAAAGAAGTTACAAATATAAGTATTTATGAAATTTTAAAGTGGCCGCGTGTAAGGTACTTGCGGTGCTCGTGCCCATCGCAACAAAAATAACAAAAAATAAACTCATATCTTTTCATACATTGTAATTTTTGTCCTTCATATATTGTAACCTTACCGAATAATTCCTTCTTTAGCCCTTATCAAATAATATTTTAGAACATTCCATAAGTTTTTATATGTGTTTAAGAATATTTTTCCAAAATTTCCAAACATTTTATTCACATTCGAGTAATACTGCATTTTTTATCCACAACAATTGTATAGCTTTAGATAGTAAAAATTCCCCTGGCACCGAAAATTCCCCAGGAGATTTGAGTATTCACCTTAAAAATCAAATTCTTGCGTTGTTTCTCTGTTAGCTTCATGCCTACATGTTTATTAAGTATACAAGATAAACAACTCGAACTTTCTTAAAAATATTTATCTTTCTTTTATAAATTTCCCCTCAAATTTTTTTATGAGAAGTTATGAATATATTTCTTTTCTGTTTATTTATTTATTTTTTTTTATATTGCAGGGACCCAAAGGCTATACAGTTGATATATAGATAAATGGTATATAGATGACACTTAAAGGTGGAGGAAAATCATTATTTGGCATATGTACACAGTATTATCTAAACCTACTGTTACTCAGAGAACTGAAAAAAAAATTTACAATAAGCTAAAGAATTATTGTTTGAATAAAAATATTTTTTCTCAAAATGGCTTCTACTAATGAGAATCAACAATCATTGGCTAATAAAGCTGCAGATCTAAAACGATTGGAAAATATTCTTCAAGCTGCAACAGCATTAATGGTTCAGCAAGTTAAGCATGAAGATGTAGCTATTTTCATAGGTGCAACTAAATCCGGAAAAAGTTCGCTGATAAACTATTTGATAGGCAATAATTTAATTGGTAAGAAACCTGTGTTATGTAGGCCTTTTAGTATTGAAAAAGCCGATAATTCAGATGGGCCTCAAATTGGACGCGGTGCTGCGTCTGAAACTATTATCCCAACCAGATGGGAAAATCCGGTAAAACTTCCTGGATTGGTAATATGGGACGCACCTGGATTTGAAGATAATAGAGGATCGGTTCAAGACATCACCAATGCCTTTTATATCTATGAACTTTTCAAGAACATTAAATCTGCTAAAATTGTTTTAGTTACTGATGTCATTGATATTATTCGTGACCAGATAAATTCATTTTTGTTGATATTGCAATGTGTCGAGAATTTTCTCAAACATAGCATGCGAAACTGTTTTCCTAGTATAGTTGTTGTATTTACAAAAGTTCCAGATATAATACACGATTGTCAAGTTGATAAAGCTTTCATTCAAGATGTATTGAAGCACCAGTTTTTATCTTCTACGTCTTTGAATATATCAGATGTTGGAAAGGATTTCGTAAGGTACTTAATTGATAATACACAAAATATCGGATTTTTCAAGCAGGCTACCAGTGGCCCAATTACTGATGCCATCGATGGCGGAGTAATTCAAGCTATACAAAGTGCTAAACCAGTAGATGAAAGTATCTTGAGAGAAGTTATTTTTCCAAGTATAGCTCCATCATCAAAAGTCTTTTTATTCGAGAGTCGGGAACAATTGTCTTCTATGGGAGCATTCACTGAGTTGCAATCCAGTATCAATAACGTATTTATAGATAGGTTAAACCAGTATTCCAGAATTCAAGAAGACGAACCATCGCGACAAAAGCTACTCTTCACAGTGGACGAATTAGGTTGTTTGAGGGAAAAAATTGGGAATGGTCTCCAGCCTAATGTCAACTTTTACAAAAAAATAGATATCATGCGAACAGTCGATTCTACAATCGAGAACCAGATTAGAGATGGTAGATTGTTAGAGAAAGCAAAACTTATGGAATTCGTTGACGGATTACTAGATTTAAAGGAAACTAAACACTTCGATTTTAATCTTCAGGGTATAATGATGACTGCGGCATCTAAGGTCGATGAAATAATCATTGCCATAAGACTGAAATTAAATGAGATTGATAAGAAAACTGCAGAAGCACAAGTAGAAGTTGTAAAACAGGAACGTGACCGAGATATTCAATCATTGAAAACTGAGCTCGAAAAAGTTAAGCATCATAATCAGCAAGCCCGAAAAAAGTTTGGTTTTTTCAGTTTTATTGGTGGTGCCTTAGATAGCCTTTTTGGTCGCTGGTTTTAATTTTACGTTCTATATACCTCTGAATGAACAAATAAAATCTGTGTTATATGCGGTCAAACGGTTATCAAAATTATCTGTAAAACTGCATAAAATATAACTATTTTTACTTTTATAATAAATTTTCTGATTAAATTAATTATTATTTACCACATTCTACTATTGAAATATTATATGATGTGTGGGTATGCGTGTCAATATATCACAGGAGTGGATGGAGCGTTTTTGATATCAGACCTCTGATTTTTTGTTTTTTAAGTACAACCGCTTAAAAATAATTTTTTTTTTTTTTGAGAATTTTTTGTTTTAGGACAATAAATAGATTTTTATAATTTAGTTTTGCTACTTTTTTGTATGTTCTATCTTAAATTTATCAAATCTAAAAAAATGCGTTTAAAAGAGCTTTTAATTACCCATATTTTGAGAAGTTATACGTTAAGATAAATGAAATTTTATGAAAATTTTTTTCATAACGGGGCTTCAAATTGTACATTAAATAGGTAGAAAAAAAATATTCATGAAAAAAATCTTATTTCTATGTCTTTGGGTATAAGCGATTATAAAAATAAATTAATCTCATGAAAATTTATATATAATTAGTATTTTATACCTCTGTCGATTATTAGTTTTTAAACTAATCCAAATAATAATGAAAAAAATTATTTGCGTTTTTTTATTATTTCATGTTTTTCATTGCTCATATCTCATAAATTATGTAATTTATTTTCAAATTTAATAATTCCACGTTTTTTAAAACAAAAGTTATTAAATTAAATCTAATTTTTTTTCAATAACTTTTTTCAATGTTTAAAAAAATATCTTTTAAACGAAAAAAAGAAAATAAATTAGTATAGACATTAAAGACCATAATTAAATAAACACATATTCACTGTAGCATTCATACTAATTACTATTTTTGAATACTAATTAGTCTCCCGGTATTGAATGCAATACTGCAATTAAATGTATAAAGATTAGATTCAACACACAGATACACATTTCCCTTATTGTATCTTCGAAACATAACTTGTGGTCATTTAATTAATTATACATGATTTGAAAATCCGAAAGTTCAATAATACCCAAGCTTTTATGTATATAAATTCTCTTGTCCTACGATCTACTAAAACCATTTATACGAATTGCGTTCAGCGATCGGATGCTTAAATGTTTAAATATCACTTCTAATGACAAAGGATCGACGACAATTCCTATAGATAAGGAAGTTTAACATGTTGCGACATGACATAAGACAAAAGGACAAGGAAGGGAAACTAACAATAAGAAGAATTTCAGAGAATTCGGGAGTGACTGTCTCGCGCACTGGTAAAAAATTGTCCCACGGAAAAGCGGGTATTAATAAAATCAATGAAAAATCACTGTGCTGCAATATCTTGAAAATCTGCCGTCGCCTTTCACCCTCTCTTTCTCTGGGATCTAGATCCCAGACTTTTTCCCTCGACAGAGCGCCTCCAAAGGCACGCGAGAGAAGCGTATATTTGTAATGTCTGGGGCTCGTAAGATACGTAACGGACGGCCGGCGCTGGACAGCCGATCGTCAAGAAGTCGCAGCCCTTCGAGAGCAAGGGGCATCTATGTATTTACGGAAAAGTTCATCACTGTAATTCAGGTGAGAGATCGAACGTTTCTGGTCCTTTTTCCCTTGCGCCCGTCAAAAGTTTGTGCTACATTACCCTTCGCTACCAATGACAACAAGAGCTTATCTCGCTCGTAAGACAAAGGACTTCGACGTTTTGTGGGCCCTGGCCATTAGTTTACATCAAGTTGACATCAGGCGACATTGTTGTCGGACGCCCGTTCTCGACAAGTCCGTGCAAACGTCGCGCTGTATCATCGGTGTACTGTTGTGAGAGAACAGCCGCACAATCGTCATCTTGTTTCTCGATCTGACGCTACTTCGATGCATTGGAAAAAAGTTTGATTTTAAAATACACTCGTTCAGCGCGTGTATTTGTGTGGACGGTGTCTTGGAATTGTCAATTTGAATCGGCGATCGTCGTCGCCGTCGTCGTCGTTATTTACATGCATTAGAATATTTCTGGCAGCGCTTGCCGAATCACATTAAGTAGAAGTCGAGTAATCGACGGTAGTCGAATACTCTGTTTGACACGCGGACGTCCCTTTTTCTAATTGAGAAACGCATTATGCTCCCTTATCAACGAATCGTCTTATGTTCGATTTTTATTGTTTTGTTATTCTTAGAAGCTCCTTTAAATTCATAGGCTCATATAGCTTCTAAATAGATAATTTCTATGGGTACATAGGTGAATAAATATAAATTGTCACGCATACGGACAATACTGCGGTAATCTCTCCTAGCTCCTGACGGCGGTGAAAAGGAAAAGATCGATTTTAGAACCAAACTTTTTTCGAAAAATTATTTAGTCATTTCCTCGTGCACTGGAAAAATATTGTTGTGAGAGCAACTGTATTAGTTATCATATTCAAAATAGTAATCGGAAAGACAATGATTCTTATCAATGACTGAGAAAATCGATTAAACAATTTTTTCGCTACCATACCTAACAGCATATTGATTGCAAAGATTACAAATATTAACATCATAATTAATGGAGTATATATAAATAATCTTTAAATTTTATTATTCCTTTACCTGTCGTAGATTGTTTAATTATAAATTTTGATTTGATTTTGATTTTAGTTACGTATATTTAGTATAAATTTTCAATATTCTTTAAAAATAATCATGTTTTAAGTTTCTTTTTGATATATAGTGACTTTAGGGCAACTAAGACACTGCGTGCGAGCTTCTCATACGTTGTATCATAAAATAGTATTCGATATATATGAGGGGAAATGAGATTGCACTTGTGTACAAACGGTCACATGAGAGTAAAATATTTTTATCGCACTAGTATTGAAATGTACTATTAGATACCGCTTCTTCAGAAAAGTTATTTAAAAGAAGAAAATAATTCTTGTCACCTGGATAAATTAAACAACACATACTATTATAAAAAATAAAAAATTATTAAATATTATAAAATAATGTAAAAGTATTTGTGAATTATCAGAATCATTGATGCACGAAAAAGAGTCATTTTCTTAAGACACCTTGTATCAGCAAGAGAAGCAGCACGCTTAATCCTATTCTTACCATAATTATTAAAACTAAAATTTTTATAATGATAGAGATTTAATGTTTACATTTATTACTATAAATGATTGCAACATGAACAGGAAAAATCTTTTTATAAAACGAACATACAATATTGCGACGTATCGCGGTGGATGAACAAAGCAAATGAGCTTTCGCCACTATCAAAATCTGAGAAAGCGGAAACAATATACGCGATGACAGTCGAAAGAGTGTGACAGCTTGTTGAACCACGGGTCAAGATCGGCAAAAGGCAGACGTCCGGTAGAGAACCTTACACAGTCATAAAATTGTGTGCCATAGTCAAAGTCAAAAGTCGTCAACGGCCAGCTTAATGCATATTAAAAGAGGAAGCCGAGAGAGGCCGATGTCGTCCTGGTTAGGTCAATAGCTATAGTTGGCTGGGTGTCGAAAGGTTATGTGTCCACAATGAGTGTCGAGCCATCAAAATAAAAGAACGCGCAGTTAATACATGTAGGAGAGAGACCAAGGGCCCCAAAATAAGCCGGGGCGCCACTAATGAAATTCAATCTTCTACACTTGGATTTACATAGTTTTTTCTTTTTTTTTTTTCCATTCGGAAGCGATCGACTGTCAACGCATGAGCGGCGAATTAGCATAAAAGGGCCGAGGGCGCGCGGGGATCGATTCGTGCTAGCTCTCTCCGTAACTTTGATGTTTCCACGAGTTGAGGATGTCGAGAATGAGATTGAGAAGAGGTGCCACACCGCGTATCTACCTTCAGGCCCAATACCGAGAAAAAAGAGCAGCAAAAGGGAGAAAGGGGATTTCTCGGCGAATAGCTGCATAGATGCAGTTCGATTTCGAGGAAGATATCGACGATCTTCGCTATGGGATCACTATTGTCGTCTAATAGTTTCAGCCCCTATCCTGACCATCGATGTTTGATGTGTAGCTTGTCATTATTGTGAGAAAGGAATTTTTGACAAATTAAAGACTAAATAAGTTAGAACGATGACTTGTCTAAGAATTTTTGTTTCATTTATTTTGAATTACAGTAAAAGTATTGAATTATCGTTTTTCAAATAATATTGGCTCATTCTTACATTAATATCAAGCCAAGTATCAAAATTTTCATTAATTAGGAAAATCGTTTTTATTTTATACAATATGGCTTAGTGAATTTTGTAAAAAAATTTTACTTAATTTTGAAAAATTGAAGTAGCTGCTTAGGTGTATATGAATTTGCCATGCAATTACATCAGTTACGAATTATATTTTCGAAAATCTAATTTTTATTTTATTTGCTTAAGTAGATATAATGAATATTTTAAATAAACATTTTATATGTACTGGATTGTAGTAAAAGCAATACACATATTTCTACTGTATATAACATGCACACGTGTTTTTGATACTTTTATTTGTTGTTTGCGCAGTCAAGTCCATATTTCTTGAGACAAAGAAAAATAGCATTACATTTAGGCGTACGTGCAAGCATTGAATTCCAGATAATCGGTCAACTATACGATATCGACAGGATAAAGACAGGCAGTGGCGAAAGGTAAGAGAGGAAGATCTGAAGAAAAAAAGACGATGCCAACGTCTACTTTAAATGGCCGTATGACGAAAAGAATCGATTTACATTTCAATGAGCGCGTGAACGGTTTCTCACTCGTTTCTGGCGGGCCTGACATTTGCTCCGATGACCAGCGCGTGCGGACATTGCTTGTCCGCTTTATTGTAAGTTGTTGAGAGAAATGGGTTACAGCGAAAAAAACATGAATTTTCAGTGAATCGCTAGCCAAGCTTATATAGGATTCTAAAAGGGTACATAATTATCAGTATCTGATATTGTTCAAAACTAAACGTCCCGTTTGTCTAATCTTAATAGTACCCCTTTCAATCTTGATAAAATATTTTTTTTCTTATGTGAACAGCGAACTCTCGCAGATTAACATTCGACTGTGATAAAATCAATCGATTGGATAATTTTTAAATTAAATTAGAATATATGCGATGTATAGTACACAAAATAAAATGTGCAGCATATGAATTACCTTTTATTCTAAACATGAGACAAACGTTATGTTAATTTCCGTTTGTACCGAAAAAATGTACGTTTTTATTCAGTGTTTGTGTCGATACAAATATAGATTGCGGCAAATATAGTCATCCATTTTGTAAAATGGATAATGTTAATAGTAAAATAAAAACTATAATTCTGTACATTTTTACAAGAAAATACCTACATTTATCGTGTAAGTAACTCTCCATTCACATGGCTATTTAAGATTTAAAATTTAAGATTTTTTAAAATATTTATAAAACATCCTAATTAAAATCATTAATTAAAATACGAAACAGATATTATTAGGAGTGAATGAAGTCTGTGTACGAAACGAAATTTCACAGTTTTGGTTATTAATATTATATTTATTTTCTCGGCATTGTCATCTGGAAAATCGTAAGTATACCTTCATGAATGTTCATTTCTAAATTAAGTGAAATGTTTTATGTCTCGATGGGAATAAGAAAATCGCCTCTGTCTATAAATATCGGCAAAAAGTAAAGAACGACGGTTAATTCTTTCAAAATCCATTTCTCTTATTCAGCGTTTCAAACGCGACCCCACATTTCATCGTCGCAGCCACGTAACATACTTGAAGAATTGAAGCGAAAGCTCGGCAGTTATACACGTTTCGCATCAATAGCGATAAAGTTGCAGAAGCGCTGCCAGCGAAATAAACAAGGCAAGACGCGAGAGTGTGGTTTTCAATGCCCAAATCATACGGTCGAAAATTCGAGGTTCATATACGAGTTCATAAAGCTATGGGCAGCCGGCGCGACGCGGACGCGGGTTTGGTCGTTCTTCTCGCGCGGCCTTAAGGCTCCACCGGCAGGTTTTCTCTCTTTTTCTCTCGCGCAGCACACTCGGATGATGAAGTGGCTCCCTTGTTATCCCTAAATACTATACGCGCGCTGCGCTCGTGAGCAAACAGCGAGATCCGTATACCGCGGCTGGTTCCCTTCAAGAGAGCCTCGCTCGGCAAGGCCCCGCGCCTTAGGGGGGCCCGAGCCCCCACTGGTTTCTAGCACCCTTGTTCAACCCATTATAAACAAGGCCTGTCTCTCGGCTCGATGTATTATCCTCATTCGTATTAGGTAAGTTGCCTTATATCTCGTCTCCTCTTCACTTTCTCTCCCGCTTCAACTCCCCTCGCGCGTCTCCTCCGATCTCTGACTCTACTTAGCCAAACTCCCTGAGTACGAGATGGAATTATATATATAGAATGAGAGAGAGAGAGAGAGAGAGAAAGAGAGAAAGAGATACCTACCAAATCGAGCCTCGCTCAAACTTTACTTTTTCAAACTGGATCCTCTCTTTCTTTATTTATTTCTGTCTCTTTCTCGCCTTAACATTCTGTTTTCTTCTCTTTCGGGTGCTTACACAGATATACACCGAGACGCTAACGGAGCTTTGATTAAATACTGCCAGTCCGTCTATCGCAGGCAGTGACTGATTACCGATGCGCGTTTTTTCATGATTCTTGCTACGTCTAGTCCGCCATCAGTGACTAAACTCTCTAAAGGTAAAAAAATAAGAGGTAAAAAAAAGTTCTGTAATTGGACAAATATTTTACATCTAGTTTTCTTTTAACACAGTCATGAACAAAACAGTTGATTTATTTTGTAAAACATTAGTTTAATTAATCCAAATATGATGAAAATAATTTGAAATAAGTTATATTAAATTTAAAATAATTTAAATAGCGAAGCTTTTTTAGGAATAGTGAAACCATTCCAGTTAATTTTCCTTTGAATGCTTTGTCCAGACTTTTTCAATAATTGATGAATATTTCTTAGTTTTTGGTGGTGTTTGAGAGTTTGCATTATATATAAAAGTACATTCTAAGTAATAATAGTATATGCGTACCTATATCAATTCTTTTTAAATCTCTGCCATTTGCGCATTGTACAATATAGTATCAGTGCCGCGAGGAAAACATTTAAATGCTTTGATCGAATTGAGAGGAAGAAATAAGCCGGAGCAAAGCGAGAATCTTGAATGACAAGAAAAAGACACACTGATGAATTCTCTAAAGACAGATGTCGTCGAGGTTCTGGCTGTCGCGTTCGCGACAAAGCGCAAGAAGGATTGATCGGTCTGCTTGTGGGCCACTGTATTTGAAGCGACGGTGGCTGATCACTTGCGGATAATCTGCTCGGAAGCTTATGCGACGCGACGGTTCTTCGTGGTTTATATCAGTCCACAATAGCATAGCCCTAAATGAAAAGTGATTAGTCAAATCCACGGATCAAACTTCTCTTGTACCTCGTGAACAAGGACTCGGATGCTTTATTATTTTCATCCAAGACTTTATTCTTTCTTCAATCTTTTATGTGCCTGATGGTTAGCTTTCTTAAATCTCACTTCTGAAAAGCGTATTTATTTGCAGATTGAAATGGCACAGAAAGATTTATGAATGGCTTTAATCAAAATAACGATCACGCATGTTACATGTATATTAAAATTTAAATTATACATTTTTTTTTGCTAAACTTATGTTCAAATGTCTTTTTTCCTGTAAGTATTGAGCTTTTGAGAATTAATAAACTAGAAACTGTTTGATTTCTAATATTTGAATAAATTCAACTAGAATAATAAATAAGTTTGTAACATTTTTGTTACTGTCTGCGCGAAGTGAATATTATGTCGCTCGTAAAAATGTCTTCATCGCCAAAAGCAAACAATCGTAACGCAATCAAAAATAAATTCTTTTATCAACGAGCCAACGTCACCGGAAAGCAGAAAGAAAAAACGCTACGTCGTGAAAGGACAATAAAAGGACTTTTATAGGAGCTTCATCGAGCGATCGCGCAATGCACTCCCATGCAGCGGGAGTTCCGGTCATATTATCAACAAAGTACTCAGCATCGAGCGCTGCGTCATTCGGCCAACGATAAATTAGGGGAAGCTCGGCGTAATGCCGGTTAAGGGATTGAATCGTTTCCGCTCGGCACGTGTTCCATCCTCGTATTACCGAGCCATTACCCTGTACGCATTTCGCAGCCCTATGTCCATGACATTCCCTCTCTTTTTAAATCTCATTGTTTTCTCTTCTCTGTGACCCTCTTCTTCGGGTGTTATACTTTTATGGCGACCTTTCGTTTCGTTTTTAGTGAACGTTTGTACGGCAAAATGAAAGGAAGGTAGCCGAGTACCAATGCATGTATACATGATATTAATTTAGTAATGAATTCTGTTAGAGAGGTTTCATTTTGTCTTACGATAAAAAATATATTTTCTTATATACACTGTCACGGACCTAGTTTCTAATCCCTTCAGAGCACCAGATAGCTAAAATCTTATATATTACTTAAATTTATTCATATATATATATATACTCAGGTTTCATTTTTCATTAAATGCAATAGAAATTGATAATCAATGAATAAGAGAGAGCAGTTTTTTTATGAAATTTATATAAAGAAAGGTTTGAAAAGTAATAAATACAAAATCAATATTAACCAAATAATTTATTATAATTATAAGCGAAATTCACTTATAATAGCTGGTTACTGATCAATTACCCTGCTCGTGATCGGTACTTGCTTACAATAAGAATCAGGAGAACTAACAATATTGCTATTCTATATCAATAAATATTCGATATCATTTGATTAGGAAGTTAAAAAACAGCTTCACCCATAAAATATATTTCTTAATCATGCACATTTTCAAAAATATAACAAAAATTATCATTTTTGTTGTTTGTTGGCCCGGATTTGCAGTTACATCGTTTTTTTACTTTTTCGGCAATCCCATTCACTACTTCCCAACTTACCACCCCGAGCAGCATTCAGAGAAAAGTTCTTCGACGGGATTGAAACTCTCAGTCTTTCTATACATGGACACAAACGCAGACATCCCTTTGGCTAATCTGGTCATGGATGTACCGCCGCTGCCGCTTGGCGCACACACCGGATCAGAACGAATCATTAGACCTATAGGACAAACACAATGGGTCTACGCGGCCCCAGGAAGTTTAACGAGGAAGAGGATCTTTTTTCGCACGTCCTAGTCGTCCCGCGCCGTGATATCTAAATCCGAGACGCCGGACGGAACAGGGGCATATCCGCGCGTTGGCGCGAATGATTTACGATAGGCCCTCCCCTCCCCCCGGTATCGGGGTTCACCCTCTTTTGCGGGTGTATTATGCCGTAGAGAGCCACGCGCTTTCTGACTCTGAGCCCTGTATGTGTATGATTCGTTCTTATAAGTGGGGGTTCCCGTCCATATACAGTGAGATGCGTATAGTGAGAATCACGCAATGACCGAGATGAATCGCTTTATATACAATGAGATTTCCGTATCGTCGTATATGGTCATTTATTTAGTTTTCTCTGATAGCCGTCGATGATGCCTCTTTACAATCACAATCGCAAGGCTTTCGTTCCGCTGACCAAGTTTTTATTAACTCATCGGTATTAGAACTTTTGGTTGGCTTTAAAGTTGTGTGTACAATACTATGGATGAATAAAAAGTATTAGCTATAAGTAAATGTAGTAATTTAAAATATTTTAATTATTTGAAAAATTTAAGATAAACTATAGAGAAAAACTATTTTACAATATTTAATAATTCAGCGATTTCGTAAATATCTACTTCATTTGCATTACTCTTCAACCTTTCGAATGTTTCAATAACCTGGTTACTTTCTCTAAAAAATATTGCAATTATTTTATTTTATTATATTATATTCATGTTTATAACTACATAGTAAAACTATTAAAAAAATTACTTGGTAATTGAAATATATAACTTACAAGAATGTTTTTAGATGCTTTCAAAAAAAGAAAGACATTTCCTTTTATTTCAATTTTTCTAATTGGGTCCAAGTCTCGTTAAGAATTTCTAAATAAAAAAACAATATATTTACAAATATATAAGTACAAATGCATATTTAATCATCTAAAAAATATACAAAAATTACTGTTTTATTTATATTTAGCGTATAATCTTGCCATGTATCAAGTGAATCTGCTAAATATTGCAATATTTTATCTCTTTTAATGCTTTTTGAATATTATGGTGGAGGAGGATAGGTAGCAACGCATTTTTTTCTAGCATCGTATTTTAACCAATTTGCTGCAACAATGTTTACTTTCTTCAATTTTAGACTCCTACCAACATTGATGAATTAACCAATTTATAGGGATACAAATTATGTATTATTATATAAATAAGGGAGAAACTGGTTAATAAAAATGTATATTTAGCAGCAAAAATATTTATATAAGAGGAAAGTAAAATTATAAACAAAAAACCTATAAAAATAACAAGCAAAAAGTTTTTCATGTACATAACCATTATTTTATCAATTGAAAAGAACTTATTAACTTCTGTTAATACAATAATTAAAATAGAATAATTGAAAACAATAATTAATAAATAGATATAAAGTTTAATTCATACATATATACCTTACATACCTGTAATCACCTTACAAAGGAATGCCGCAATAATAGTTAAATAAATAGTTAAATTTTGTTTTCCACGTTTGTGATAAAGAAATTTCTTCTTCAATCACATACATTGAATAGATTATAAAATATACGTTGAATCAACCATCATGAATTACATTCTAACTTCCCGATTTTCGCGGGCGAATTTGTAATCAGGTAACGTTGCCATACTATCTAGTAACAAGGATTTTGAAGAGGCAGTGACAATTGATAAATTTTCTAATAACACGTCTTTCTTTTGGTACCCCATATCGAGCATTAAGATATTTGACTAATGTTTGTCATAGTTTTTATTATATTTTGATAATTATTACAAACACTCCCGTATTTTCTGAACATTAAAAGCTTAACTTCATACTTAAAACAGGATAAAGGTCCACTTTGTTATATATCTTAATGGTCCACTTTGTTATATACAGAATGCATAATGAGTAAGATTATAAAGTTTATTGATTTCGTTTGGGCTAAGCCAGTCTAAAGTTTTCCAAGCTACGAAGATTTTAAATTGCAGCTTTGGCGAATCTTTAGAAAAACTATTGCTGGAGTTCAACTAAAGGTTTGTTAAAGTTTAACCCTAATTTAGCAAATAAAAAAAAAAGATTGAGGAAAAATCAGCCATGGTTCTGCGAAAACTTAAAAGTAGGAGAAAGTTGAACGAAAAATTAAAGAGGAAAGATCTTCCAACCTTATACGCAATAAAATTATGTTAAAAAGTACAAAAATAGAGTAACCAAATCAAATCGATAATAATAATTCGGCGATAATAATAATCGAATAAATTATATGTTCGAAAATTTTAAAAATTATTAATTATCGTAACCTTAAACTAGAATGGTGGATGACCATTCTAGTTTAAGGGTGTTTGGGTTTGGGAGGATGCGAATTTAAGGGTTAATGGTCATCCACTCAGTTTTTCATGTTCTTAGTAAAAATGATTGCTTTTAATGTAGAAATATTTAAGCGGTTTCTAAGCCTCGTCTTCACTAGCCGCTCTTGACTCTTTCTGTCTGAGCGCTGTATGGTAGACATAGGTAAAACAACGAGCACAAACGATGATATATAACTAAATAATAAAACACCATTCTCATCTGTCATATGTTTTAAGTTGTACCTAAAATAGTCTGTTCTGAACTGGTCTATATTAAAATATTCATAGTTCAGGAGAATTGCCTATTCAGTTTGTAGGTGTTCTTAAGATGATTTCCTGATTTTCCTGATCTATACCACCTCGTAACATTTGATAACACAATAAACATAATGTTTGAATGATTTCAGGGTTGTCCTAGTGGTATTCTGCAGAAATCGCATTTTCTTTTATCAAGCATTCAGTGCACTCCAAAGGAGCCTCTATATTCACTAGTCTATCAACTACTTGGCGTTCCAATGCTACCAGATAATTTAAGCAGATTCTAAAACATTACTGTCTTTCCTCTTGATTTAAAACTTCAACTGTAAGCAAATAATAGTATGTACGATTAAAGATTAATGTTATAATCAGAAATTAGACAAGTATCAAATATTTTTTAAGTATGCACATAGCTGAAAAGTGATCAGAGTAAAACGTTTTAAAATAAATATTATTTTAGCAGTTTTACATAGTGGTTAATTTACCGTTGTTTAACATCTTCATTTGAAAGTTTTTTTTTTCACTAAGATCGAGACTGTGAGATCATATATATGGATTGCTTCACGATTTATTATCTTAATTTTGTAAAACTTTATCACTATTTAAACTTTTTTTAACAAAAACACTAAAACTGAAATATCTTGTAAACCGATCATCCAATTTTTTCCATCCATGAACTTGTTCAAGAGATAGTTAAAATCAATCTTTGTTTAAATTCTCACAGCGTTAAAACGATGTGCACTCAAGTTATCGCATAACGAAAGAAAACCTATTTTTTTTACTAAATACTTGTTTTATTAAGAAATAAGTTAATACTAGGTGTCCCATGTAACGTAAACTTCCATGCGAAGGATATAATCATGGACTATACATTATGTATTTATGCTTATAAATTCTAAAAGGACGCAAGAAAGCTGTTATTTTGTTATGCAAAAAGAAAAAATTTTGATCAAAAAGTAACATGTCGTATGTGTCACAGATTGCTCATAGAGTCTAATTGGATCGACTGAAAATTGTTATGAATGATACATGTATTTGATGAAAAAAAAAATCTGTTAATTAGTGGATATTGAAATTTATTATTTGTTAAAATTCTTTCAACACAAGTTAAAAGTATTTAAACTAGCTAGTATCTAGTTTTCTGTCCATTATTATTAGACGGATTTCTAGACCATATGTATTAAATTTTCTAAATAACGGAATTACAAAATTACTTAACTAAGAAATAAGAATTTATATTAAAAAATATTATATTTGATAAATCATTAAAAAAGGATTTATGAATTAAGACAAATGCATCAACTGACAAAATAACGATAGACACACAAGAAAATTGAGTTTTCTAATTTTGAACTTACAAGTATAAATGGTCTGACTTCTAATCTTTGTGTAGTTTATTTATTAATCCTATACTTATTACAATATTACATATAAATAATTACTGCAAGTAATTAAATTTTAGTTTTTATAATTTATAATTTATAGCTTATACTCTATAATTTATATTTTAAATGTTTGTGTCTTAAAAAAACATATTTCAAGCTAATCCTTAAATTCTTAACACTGAGTATTTCTCAGGCTCTGTTCACCTACATAGTTTAATCGAATAAAAATCACTTTAAAAGGTATCCAAATACGGATAGACTTAGAAATTTATTAATAAAAAGTTTTCCCTCTTTTCATGCAGTGAAATTTACAGTAGTAGGAATCACACACCTCGGCACATACGGAAGAATAAAGATCACATGCTGCACCATAGTTGTTTTTTGAGTGGAGCTCCAAATTTTTCTCACACTCATACGCTACTCTTTTTGAAAAAAAAAGAAAAAAAACTTTATGAATAGTTTAATTTGTGTAAGAAATACCACCCTGAAGTGGCAGCAGTAACACGCATAATCGTTGAAAAGAATATTTCTCCAAGTGGAAACGGACCAGAAATTTATTTAAAAGAGCCTCGGAAAGAGAATGGCGCGGAAGAATATAAGAAAATGAAAAATCTATAAGCATAGTGCGAGTGTCAGGAGGACTGCAGGGGACGGCTTACATAACAAGTCCGCGTCTCGTAAGGATCTTCTCCTTTTCTGCGGTTTGAAGTGAGAAAGAGAGAGAGAGAGAGGATAGGAGCAAGCGGTGAGTTTAGCCACAATGTATAATGCGCATGGCTCTCCGGTCAAGAGAGCAAAAGAAAGTTCGCCCTTCTCGATACATATATATATATATATATATGCGACGGGCATTGTCATGCGACCGCTAGAGAGGGCCGCGATGCTCCTGCTTACCATATAGTGACGCCCGGACAAATTTCATCCCTAAACACGTGCAAATAAAGGATAAAGGGCATCAAATTGGCCCAGTGAAAGCGGCATAAATCAAAATATGAGGAAAATATACCGGGACGCATGCCCGTGGCGCTGTGGCCTAGAGTGAAGGATTTATGGGGTTTCCCGGTGTGTGTAAAAAAGGGCGTGCCGTTGTTCTCTCTTTCTCGCTGCCACGAGTCTGTGCGTGCAGTGTTGGTGCTCTCTCGCTCTCTCGCTCTCTCGCTCGCGCACGTTTACATTCTATGCGGCATATTTTTCTGGACCACGGCGTGTAGCAGGCGCAACGAACGCGGACGAGCGCGAGCGAGCTCACCTATCCCGAGCGTGGCAGGGCAGGTTGTGCAGGACTTTTGTTTAAAACATGATCTATCGCTTAAATACCTAAACTGGACAATTTATGGGCTCGCGACGGGATCTTCGTCTCCCTCTCTCTCCCTCCCTCCCGTTCCTCCTGCACAGTCTATCTATCTGTGTGAGTGTGTGTAAAGAGAGAGAGAGAGAGAGAGAGAGAGAGAGAGGATGTAACCCCACATGCACCTCACATATAGCTCCCACGCTTTCGAATGCCCCCACCTCCTTCCTTGCGTGACGTTTTCACGCGCGCTCCTTTTCTAGCCACCGCTTTTCTCTGCCGCGCACAAAGGCCTTAACACTTCTCAGGCTGAAAGTTGACACGTTCCCTTTTTGTCGCACCTTGCTAACGATTCCTTTATCATTTCGACACACTTTCCAAGCGCTCCGATTCCGGAGCTTGTGTGTGCCCCGCGCGCTCCCTTCTTTAGCCGCGACGAGCGACCCTTTAAAAACGCCCCAACGACTACGATGGGAGCCTGCGCTGCTGCAAGGAGCTAAACGAAAGGAAAGAGGAGCACCTGCGTGCTCTTCTCGGTTATATATATATATATATAAAAATGGAATGAAAGGTCGACTGTCTGCGCGCGCGGATCGGGGAAAAATTGCTTTTAATATTTAACGTTTCTCGAAAAGCTTATTCTTTTTCTCGAGTGGCTTGCGGGAATGGGTCGTCCGTGTTTTGGCTCTTTCAAGTGATAATGAGCACGCGCTTACCCAAGAGTGGAAAACGTTCTGTGGACTTTTAAAGAGTTGTGACAGGCACTGTATATATGCTTGGGAATTATTATAATTTTTAAGTGACTTCTCTGGACCGACTTGTTCATATATAGATTTTCGGAATTTTGCTTGTATGATTTTCATATTAATATTTATCAGTTTTAGACCAATAGAGAATAGTTGGGGTATTCAAATCAATTTTATAATAAAGCTATGGTAATAAGATATGTCCAGTTAAATATCTTTTTATTATATGTTGAACTCTCGTACATAAAATGTGCAAACATTACAAATACATGCATATTTAGATACAAAAATATACAAAATTATAAATTTTGTGGACTTAATTGCCATTATCTTTTAATGAAAGTAAAGTTATTAAAATAGGAAAAAATGAATTTTTAATCTCTTTTGTTCAGAATCTCTCCAAAAAAGCAAACATTAGAAGCATATTACATATATATTATAGAAAAAAATTCAATTGTATCAACAACAGCATTGTTAACTTAACAAACATGCCATTATTTTAACAAAATTATAGTCAAGTCAACTTTTTGTTAGTTGATTCAACAACGTATAGTCAAGTCAACGAATGAATAGTTGATTTTACAACGAGTTCGTGGTTAAAATGCATCAAACTCGATTTGCATTCAATTCAACAGTGTGGCCTTTGAAATAACTG
>UELU01137134.1:25867-72859 GCA_900490025.1 Megastigmus dorsalis
ATTGAATTTTTTTCTCTGTGTATATTATATATATATATTTGATCATAGTATAATAATTGGACGACGCATAAAATTTTTAATTAAAAATGTGTTAACTTTTTTTTTACAATAATAGTATCTTACAATAAAAAATTACACCTAGGAAGCGAACCGAGTCACTGGACTTGATAACAACGTCATCGAATTTTATCTTAATTTTGCCTGGTTTTATGTTCAAATTATTAAAATTGATTAGCACAGTCTTAGTCCCACATAGACCTAATCCTAATTTAGGTAGAATATCTTTTATAATAAATCCGCGCCTTTTTTATTGTATTTCTACATTTATTAAAAGGAGAAAATGTCGTCTGCAAACTGAGTTATTCAGACTGATTTAGGAAGACTGTCTATAATATTTTTAACATAAATAGTATCTCACCTTTCCGACATTTCTGTACAATATTCGAAATTCAGTACCCAAAAAAAATCTTAATAAACTTTAGTATATTTTCAGAGCATCCGATATTTGCAAGTTTTTTTAAGAGACTATATTGCACAGTTGACGTTGTCGAAAGTTCCAGATACGCCAAGAAAAGCGGCGAAAAGTGTTTTTTTTTAAAGCATGTTTGATTCAAAATCTTTGAATGTGATTCAAGTTTATTCGTGAAAAATATATAATTAAGTATTTATATACCAAAAAAGAATATTAGTTTTATAATTTTGATTCTAAAACAAAACACTTCATTGTTTGGAAAAAATCAATTAACTGAAAAATCTAATAATACTATATTCAGTAATTTTTAATAAGTTTAATTTTTCCTTTTAAACACAGGTTCGTTTCAGAAGAGGAGAGATATGTTCCTAGTCCGCAGATCATTCATACAAGAAAATCTAGTATTTCGTTATAGATATTGTGTCGCAGATTACAGAGAGAATTTGTGTACTGTTAACTCGTCCCAAATATTTTATATTAATCATTCAAGTATTTATTTTAGAAATATATATAGGCGTAGTGTATAAATCAATTTATTTATTTGAAATATTAATTATAAAATAAACTGATTTTATTGCGCACTCATAGAAAATTCTGAGCGTATTAAAAAAGGAAATATTCATGTGTTAGTATAAGGCATTTTTCACAATACGAATTCTATAAATATTAATTTTGATGATCAATATTATGTGACTGAATTAATATTATTGTATAAGTTATGCAGTAAGCCAATGGCGTTAAGAGTTAAAATATATACTAATAAAATATATAAAGATTTGTGAATGATAATTCACTTGACAACTTTAATACGATCATTACTGATGCAAATCGAATCCTATATACTTTGTCCTTTCACGTTAACTTGCATGTGTATAAAATAAAAAAGATTTCTGCCAGAAGTTTGACTAGATTATTCTTATATTTTTTGAGCCTGTGGTCTTAAAGCTGAAACTAAAATTGTTTCACTGCGCTTTACATTCTCACGATACTTAAAATAACAATTTACTAGAGATATCTTAAATTATTTTTGGTCAGTGTCACTGCAGAGTAAAAGCGCCAGTTCTCGACTAGAGAATCCAGTAATTTACCACTTTTTAATTTATTATTTAAGGATACAAAAGTTGATTTTTTCCAACTTATAACTCAATAGATAACTTTTATTACGCGTTTATGTATTTATATTAAATTAATTTACTATAGATTGAATATTACAACATTAATGGTTCACTACTGGATACCGGTCGGTTACTGGCGTACTCAACATATAATATTCGGTACTCGCAACAAATTCCATTCTGAAGTCCAAGATGTAATCGATTAATAGAAAACATTGAACAAAGTGGTAGATGTTAGAAGTATAAAAACTTAAGATTGAAATATTTGTAAAGCAAACAATTGGCTATAATATAACTCTAGCTGATCTCAATTAAAATATCATGCATATACCAATATATATGTAATAGACGTTTAAGAAAATTTTAAAGGCGAATTTGTTTTAGAGGGCGTGCCTCATAAGCATCGTTTACGCAAATTAGCATAAATACACCCGACGTTTGCATATGAATCGGAAAAAGTGGCAATACATGCTTCACAAGTCCAAGTTAAACATAATTCTTTTCAAGCTAGTCTAGACGGAAAATTTCACCCAGCTTTATCAATCCCTTTTCACCTCATCTTAATCACCTCAAAACTGTGGAAAATGGGGGTACACGCCCCCTAGAACGGCAGAAATTCCGCGAAAGACCGGGCACATAACTCAAATGGCGCCTGAGGAAGAAAAAAAAAGATGCCCCTTGGGTATTGTTTCGCAGGCTGTACGCGCGATGATCGTTTCGGCGTCGCGCGCGCCATAAGCTCTTCTCGACTGTTTGAGAGCCGTCCGCAGGGTGTACTCTCTCTCTCTTTCTATCCTCTCTCCCTTTGGTGCGACTGTATAGTGCACATACAAGCGCCGGAGAGTTATGCAGTCGACATGGCTTCCGTGGTAGGTTGACAGAATCTTCGGCGCGATCTTCGACTCGTCGTACCCTGTCAAGATCTCCTCTCCCTCCTTCCTTTTGTTTTACTGACGCGTAGCGGTCCGCGCACGTTCGACTGGGTCCCGACGGAGGGAAGAGACCGTTTGGTTCTCTCTCTCTCTCTCTCTCTCTCTCTCTCCCTCTCTATCGCAGTCACGATCTTAAGTGCGCCACCCTTCTCTCTCTCGATCGTATACCTTTCGGACCCTGGAAAGTCCGAGAAAAGAAAGGAAACGCGCGGCCGATGATGCGCTCTGACTTTCTTGTTGCGTATTCGGCTTTTTTCCTCCACTATCTTCTCCCTTTTCTTCTTCTTCTTCTTCGTTTTTTTTTTTTTCACTTTCTATAGGTGTATATCTCGAGAGCTGGTATTTTGTGGAGTCACGAAAGTTCTCTACGACGTGCTCAGTCAATTAGTCGAACTTGACGCGGCAAAATGAGGCTAAGCTACATGATCTCTTACTTACGAGGGATAAAACAATGTACCGATATTTATGGTTCTTCACTTCCAACTGGCGGCTGAGTGTAAGTCATCCATGACTAAATCAATCGTTGGATTTTAACTATAGCAACACTGAGAGAAGTAAACGTTTCATTCAAATAAACCTTATTTGATGGTAATTTACCGGCTGAATTATATATTAATAGTTAATATACCATCTTTGACTGAACTATGCCAGTAGCCGAGCCAAATATATTATATTGAATATTATATTATACCTATGGGTGTTTATTTTTTTAAAAGTTAGGTTTCCGAGTGCTGTTTACGAATCATCTTGTTAATTTTTGTTAAGGACACGATGGGGTGGAGTTGGAAATATTTTTGGAAAACAACTCTTTCAGCACTTCAGGTAATGATGTAAACATTACACGATTCGAGTTACATAAAATTCCATCCATAATTCACAGGGATTTTTGGTATCGAAAATTCGTACGACAAAAATCGTTGTAAATTACGAATGAAATTTTGAAGACAAAAATCTCTGTGAATTATATGGATGGAAGTTTACGAAACTGAAAACGTATAATGTTTGCATCATTACCGAGATAGTGAAAGAGAGTTTTTTCTAAATATTAATCTCTATCTTCATATGTTACGTTAAATGCAAAAATCGCCAATGCAGAAATCTCAGCTCTTCAACGCTGGCAATACAAAAGTTAACAAAGATTAACAAGATGATTCGTAAGTGGCACGATGGAACCTAAATTTTAAAACACTAAATACCCATAGATATCGCAATTCATATACAAGCATTTCTGATTGGAGGATTATTTGTTATTAACATCAGTCTATGCACCACACTTTTTTAATTAATTGAAAGTAATGTAAAAAGAATTTAAAATTATACATGCTTATTATGCGAGTCTTTTTCATAGTTATTCTTTGTAAATTAACTTATTCACTTATATATTTGGAAGGTTATATAAAACTATATAAAATACACATATTTGTATAATATAAGACCAAATAAATTGGTAATTTTATTTAATTAAAGGATTCTTATTTTATGTATAGAATGTCAAAAAAATTTTTTTTAAAGAATAAATTACATTTTTTATTATTGTCAAATCAAATAAAATTACTGTGAAGGTATAGGGAAGCATTCCTACGTCAGAAAAGTAAAATGCGAGTTTAAATAAAATATTTGTTTGGGACATTTGAAATATTTACTATACGTATAAATACGTTTAATGTATATGTACGTGTCATTTTATTTACAGTTTTTAAATATTTTCTAAACTATTACCAAAGTTTAATTCTGTTTCGCTCTTAATAACAAATTTAATATATGATTCTTTACATTATTTATTAATATAAAGCAAAAAGCTAAATAAATGGTACTAGGTTAGCTGCATGAAATTTCTTTTCCAATACGACTTTTTATAAATAAAACAGGCCTGCACTTCATAAATTATTAATGAATCAATATTGAATTTTCTTTTCTTATTATTTTATTAATATGTTGAAAAATGTAAGCGGTTTAGAATTTAAAAACTCAGTATATTGTAATCTAAGCAAGTTGCACATGATATTATTCTTTTTAATTGGGTTTGAAAATCAAAGGTTTGAGTGACTGTCTAAGTGATAACTACAACTTTTCAGTTAAGACCGATCATATTGTCTTTACAAAGGTATAGTATTTTTGAGCGTGTACAATTCGATCTACAATCGCATCGAGCAAAGCAAAGTAGAAACATCATTTCGCTACGTATAGTTCAGAAAAGGCCGCGCGCAACTTTATCTCCGCGAGAAAATGAATCTTAGCTAACTCGATTTCACGCCAGGGGCCCGTCCATAGACCTCGCTCAAAAATGGGTTAGTGATTTAATGCACTAATGACAAGCGCGCGCGCGCGCATCGACTACAAAAATGCAAGCCGCACACTATAGCCGATCTGCGCAGGCACACACACACACACACAGGCAGACAAGCGTCTCTTACATAAAGGTGCCAACGGCGATAGCACCGCGCGATAAGTTGTCCCCGTATGGACGTAATGCGAATAATATGTGAATTATGTATGCGTTCGACGTTATCGACTCGCTCTCAGGCTGTGCGGCGGCAGCGACCACCTCACACACACATACACACACGGCTCGCTCGATCGTTTCCGTCGCTGCAGGATAAGCCGCACGTCCGATATCTCGCGGCCAAGTTGATGGGCCTTCGTCGCGACACACACACACACACACACGCGGGCCTTTTGGTATACGGTACGACGAGGACGACGTGGGTATCGAAGCAGCGCGTTGACGCGCAGAGGGGAGGCGGAAAAAAAAACGAGGTACTTTTAACCGATGTATTTATGTATCGGCCGATCGGACGCGCGCGGCTAGCTGCGCGCTGAACTTATGGGGACCGCTCGTATGTACTGCCTCGCTATACGTATATATATTTATATAAAAGCTCGGCCAATATTCATAGGATCGCGGACGGCGAGGCTTGGATTTTCTTCTTACCGGCCTATAGGTACCAACGCGAGCCGCACATTCGAAATTCGAATTTCGTACGAGTATTGCCTACAGTAGGGGAATCGAGGGATCGAGGTATTGCGCGTTGCACACACGGACTATATAGAGGCAGCTTTTGAAGAGAGCGGCGCTGTGCAGCCGACATATTTTTTTTTCTCAAGCCGTATACTTTCGGTAACTTGTTAGCCTGTGTATAGCCAACAAACTCGGCCTACAATAAAGATAATTTATGTCGTTTTGAGACAATCGAGGCGCAGCCGGGGGACACTCGAGAGCTGATTTCTTTTCATAAAATATTTATAAATGCACTATTTAGCAAATAATTATAGGAATACTTATGCAAGAGCGTCGTATGTATAGAAAGAGCAGGTAACCGAGAGCAGCGAGAGACAATGAGCAGAGGCTGCACACAGCGAGACTGTCTCTCTCCACACGACACTGTCGTGCTGATGTGCCCTTCATAAAAATCATCCGAAACTGCAGGACGAGTCTGCGGTCAAGACCGCGTCTCATTTATAATCCATATTTTCCCTGTTCCCACTTTCCTTTCACGCAATATTGTGAAAGCGAGCTGCAGCTCTCGCTCTTAACTCCCCCTAAACGCTGTGGGTGTCAATATCACTTTCCGTGGTGTACAGTGCAAAACTCTCTCTCTCTCTCCTATTTTTCAGCGCCCGTCTCTATAAACGAGAGCAGGAGAAGAAAGAGCTGCGGATGAGAGAAGAAAAGGGAATAGAGCCGACCATGGAGCGTGGATATATACGCAAGGGTGAAGAAGTTGGCTGGCCGCTGCGGTCTGTGCAGTATACATAGCCGATGTGACCTAGACGTGCAAGTTGTGGCTGCAGTCGGTTGTGCGAGGGATATAGACCTGCTCTCTTCTCTCCCTCAGCAGGTTGCAGACGTTGGTGTACATAACCACGTCGTTCGGGGGAGGGGGGGTTATACACGGTCGTGTTTTTCCCTAGATTACTGAACGATATCCTCGCCGCTCTCTCTCTCTCTCTCTCGCTCTGCGCAGTTGTGATCCTATCGCATACACACCGGTCTCTCTCAAGGTCAACTGTGCGGCGCTCGCGATCGCACCACACGATCTGCATCCTATCCCTCTCTCTCTCTCTCCCTGGTGCAACGTTTACCTGACGATCTTGCTCCTACAGCGGCTGCTGCAAGCGACGTGATCGAAAGGGCGCGCTTACTGTTATTTTCGGGCTAAGCTTATCACTCCATATACCACGAATCTGTCTTGTAGTTGTATATACGTGCTCACGTTCATCTTTCTGGCTTCCTCTCCTTCTTCTCTGCTTCCTCGATCCCCATCCTTTTTTTTATCTCCTGCTCGTTGTTCTTTTTCTTTTTACTCTCTGTCTCTTCGGGTATACAAGCTGGATACACGTGTTTCGTGGAAACGCGCCGTGCAATTTAAAGCGAGTGACACACGTCGTGAAGAAAGAGAGTGAGAGAGAGGGAGAGGGAGAGGAAGGTGACTTTCTGGCCTCTTTCTGACAAAATTATTATCTTGGGGTATTGACGCCTGACGTGCGACACGAAACTACATATACCACGACCAACGCGCTTACACGTTTTCTGAGAAATGAGGGTGGCTGCGGAAAATGATCGTCGCATGCGTCTTATCGGTTTCGCTTTCCACGGAGCTTTTGTGGTGACCGGAGAACTTATACAGTTTGTAGAAATCTGTTCCAGTGATATGGCTTTCCCTACCATGCATAACAAGTGAGATTGGACGATTAGTTTGGAACGAGAAAAAGTCGCACACCTTTTCGCTCCTATTAGCACATTTTTGACACTCTGTGTTTTCAACATTCTTTGTGTACCGGCCAGTGTACATCAGGCTTCTTAATATCATTAGGATTTAGATATAAGGAGACTGATATAATACTTTGATGTAAACGGAAACCTATAAGGTTCGGGGAATATCTCACTTAGCATCGAGAAGGATTTAAAAAAGTGAAAAATTGAATTTATTGTTCGCAAGGATTTAAAAGCGAAGAATAAAATCACAAAATGTTTTAGGGACAGAAATAATTTCTGATGATCCTATAGATTACTTCGGATTTTAGAATCAATCTCTTTTTTTTGCGAATATAAAGTCATAGTTTAAAGAAATGATTAATATTCAAAAAATAAAATTTCATGATTACATATTGAGGCAATTCGATTCAAATTGAGATCTACTATATTTTATGATGACATAAATAAAAATATTATATTATTTTAAATAATTCAGTAAAAAAGCTTTAGCTATTGATCATTGACATTTTTAAAAGAAAACAAAACTTAATGATTACCTCATGAATTGATTTTGATTTTCTAAAAGCAAGATAAGTTTTCAATCACTAAAGCTATCTACAAGTGATACTTAAGATAATGTACTATGCGTAAACTTATAGTATATTAGCTCAACGCGAGAATATATTAAGAGTTAATTTATACATCAATTTGTCAGTTTGTCTATACTATTTTAGATAGTTAAAAACATAGAATATTATTTTAACAAAATCAGGCTGGACTTTAAGTCGGTAAATAATAATCAGTATTGATTTATCAGATTAATATTTATCAGTATTCAAATTTTACACGGTACTTACGATAATGAATTTCTTCTGTCTAAGACATCGTAAAACCAGCTTTATTATTTATAAAGAATTAACGTTTTCATTTTTATATGATATTATAACTTACTTCTTAAGAAAAATATAATAAAACTAATTTGTATTGCCGCGTATAGGCTTTTATGAATGGTCCTTATCATTTTGTATAATAAATAAAAATAATTTCTTAAATCATAATTACTTGTAAGATATTATTTTTCAGATGAATTAATCGAAGGTACTGAAATAGCCATAAGAGTAACAAAATTAGATCTTTGAAAGTAGACCATTCGAGTAATTTGATCATTTCATCCCATCCCACGCTCGAATCATCAGAACTTAATGCACGCGGATATTAGAATTTCAGTTCCGATCGTCAGCAACTGTTAATTGTAGGAGGTAGAATTATCGGATCTCGAAAACGGTGAAAACGGCCAAGTGCATCAGAAGGGAAACAATGAAGCGTGTCTTCCGAGGGAAAGCTAGAGCCATCATCCATATAAAGTCAGTACCATTCAATCAATTTTCGAAAAAGACCGCGCCGCGGTGCTCGGATATAAATCCGCAAAATATCATAGCTCCACGCAATTGGTGAAAGCGGGGCTGTAATACTGTATAAAGTCGATGGATCTAGGCGGTGGGCAGCATCTCGACACGTACACGTAGATACAGACAAAGGGGGGGGCCGTGAGAAAAGCACGGCGAATCGCGACTTCGAAATTAAGTCCAACGGGATCGAGATGAACGATCGCGGCCGCTCGCGAGCGAATTCCACGACGACGTTCGACTTAAACTCGAGAGAACCCGATTTCTCGCTGCTGCTGCTGCTGCTGCTGCTGCTGCTTGAACGCGATCGAGCGACACGTCCAGAGAGAGAGAGAGGAGGGAGAGAGAGAGAGAGAAAAGGAAGCCACAGGATCCTGAGCCCAACTGTGGAAAGTAACGGCCGAGCTGCGGGAATACACCGCAGCCGATTGGCCAAATTGCCGCGCGAGCGATGATATTATCGATGTGCTACGAGAGAGCAGCCGGGGACTTTCGCGGAAAACGCGGCGTGTCGCGCGCCTGCAAACTGCCACGACTCTATGGGCTCGGCGAATGGCCGCGAGATCGCTTTGTAATGGCTGCCGCGGCAACTCGACGTGGAACAATGCTTTTGCTGCAGCCAACTCGCGAGTCGACTCTATATACAGGCGGCGGGCACTGCAGCTTTGTCCGTCTGCATGTCGAGCTGTGCGGTGTTGAGGCTTTCTTTCCGCAATGGCCAGCCGGCGATCGTTAATTGAACGAAAGTGATTCTGCTTGAGTTTTATGTGCTGCGGACGGAGTTCTTCTCCCGGATATGTTAATTTTGGTTTTTATAGACTTGTGTGAATCGATTCGATATGCCCTCTTTATTCAAATCAAAGTTATTAGTATTGTTTGAATATTTATTGGGGCAGTTCTTTAGGATTGTGACACTCGTTTCCAATTTACCGCATGAATATGGTTTTTTGACAGCTAAGATTGTTCCTGATCACATATCTATTCATTTTAAACAAACGAAACTTAAAGCATACATTTCTTTCTTGTTTTTTTTTTATTATTTTGGAATTTTAAGGACTCGGTTTAGTAGTTGTAGTTAATTGAAGAAATATGACAAACGCATTAAAAATGCCTTCTTGTTAATATACAAACCATGTACATAAAAGAATCCTCCATTTCTAAATCTTTATACTGTAGAAACATTACTATTCGGCTATTTGTAAGATAAAGACAAAGTGAAAATTTCTATACACTTTCATGAATAACGAAAACTCGGAATATATATAGCTTCGGTGTATTATAAATAACTCAAAGTGCGGAGTATGGTCATAAATAAGCCGCAGCGTAAATAAACTATTGACTTTCTTTTCGAAATAATTAGTACCTTATAGAAGTGAGATGCTGGGGCAATAGGGTATCTCGCATAAACCCGAAAAGCGTAACCTTATATCCCCACTTGGGACTGCAACGATCCGGCGTTTAGGTAATTTAGTCGAAGGGGGCGAGAAGATGAAGAGAAAGAGGAAAGAAAGGCACAGTGGTTCTATGGTTTAGGCGCGAGATTTCCCGACATGATCTACGGCGCCCACGAAAACACCCTTGGAAGGTAAACTACGTATATATATATAGGCGAAGAGAAATTTCGGAAAGCGATCGCGAAAACAATCGGCACGCGGGTTCTTAACCAGCCAAACTGAGCTCTCGAAGCCCGAAAGTGTCTGTGCAGGTTGCAGCTTCAAGAGGGACTATATTTCATTCGACAGCCGACACCTAAAACTGGAGCCGCAGAACCTCTTGAAAAGGAGCGAGTGGCTCCGAGAAAAGGGAGAAAGAGAGAAAGAAGTATTTGCGGACGCAGAGGCAGAGAGGCGAAACAGTTTGCGTAGTTCTAATAGAAGGAAAAAGGACCAGGGGAAAGAGAGAGAGGGAGAGAAAGAGAGAGGCGGGGACGTTCAGGTAGATGCTAATATCCTGGCATTGTTTTTTCCTCCTCTGTTTTCATCCCCCTAAACCGCTGTTTGGCGTTGCATTAGCGCCAGGATTATTTCATTAATTCAGCTTTTTTCATATTCCCTTTTATTCTTTCAATTCCAAGAGCGGGGGGGGGGGAGTATTAATAAGTTTCATTAAAAAGAATCCTGCAGTTTAATGGTAAACTTGAATTTATAGAAACACGTGTATGACTAAAATCGTTAATTTTACTTGTACAAGTTTTAATATTCGGTGGAAAACAACATGCATACAATAAGTGAAATAGTTAAATTATTCATAAAATCGATTTATAAATTTAATGCTGAAAAGTAAGTATTCCACTTAAGCTCCCTTACAAAATTCTATTTTCAAGTCATCCTATGTTATATTAGAATTCGATGGTTCTGTGTATAGATTCTATGCTGTGTAAGAATATGTACAGTAATTTACGATTGAAAGAAAAAAAGACCCAATCTTTCTGTATATTTATCGCAGTAACATAGTTCCTTCGCAGTATATAGTTCTATCAGCAGCAGTAACACTAGCAGCAACAATTGAAAGGATTCAGAATCAAATGAAGAAGAAAAAAATAGAACAAAGCCTTGTTTATTCGTTTGATGGATAGAAATCATTGAGGGTCAGTATCGGAAAAGTGTTTTAAAGAAGCGAAAGAGCGAAGGAGAGCACGAATAGGATGGATGGTAATGCGGACTGGCAAGCCGACGGGAGAAGGTACCGATATCTCAGGCGCAATTTATCACCCCGAGAGACTAGAGCGCGAGCAGCACTAGCTCTCGGGATCAAGGTGGAAAGAGAGTGAGTCCGTGTGCATATATATATATAAGCCGAGCTCCACACACACACACACATACGCACATACACAATGAGTTGGCTATGCGGTTGGAGATAGTCGGAATCTTCAAATCGAGGCGCGCGAGCACGCGCGATATACTGGGCAAAGGGGTTGAGGTCCAGTGTGTCCGAACGGGGTCCTCATTACCACGCCTCCGCACTTCCTAGTCATTATCTGACGATTCGTGCGCCTCCATGTTGGGCCCCCCGAATACCATCGACCGCATACTTGTTTTTTAGACACGCTGAGGCATGCTGAGCATCTGCGGCGACTCCACTCTGCCTATCGCTTGCTCTCTCTCTCTCTCTTCCCTTTTTTTTTTAAAGCAGCTATGAAAAGAAATTGTCTTTTTCTTTTCCTTTTTGGCAGAGATTAAGTCGCGGTCAAGAAAGCCGAGTACTAGTGATAATGGATTTGTGATTGATGTGTACATTTTGATATGTTGTATTGCTCATATGCGTACACTTTATTTATTAAAAATATTTAAATTGCACTGAAGTAAGTATATGGAACTTGGTGGAAAAGCATACTGTAATTAGACCAGAAATTATAACAAATGTTCACTGCCGCACTTCTTAAATGAAATTTTTTCTTCACCCTTTTATTATTATTGAAAATGTTCAAGCAAAATACCTATATTTCCAGTATGAAATTAGTAGTGGATAACAGGATTATAAAATTTCACTACAATTTAATTCATATCATTTTTCTCCTCTCAACCTGTATATTTTTTAGTCTATTAATGGAAATATTAATTTATATCACCCATTTTACACAAAAACCAAGCCGTTTCTGGCCATTTTTAGTACACTTTATATCGACTACACGCAAAACCAATTATTTATCTACTACATCGCTATATGTATCTATAATATATTCAACTCTTCACGAAGCTATAACAAACAGATAGTATTGCAGTAAATCGTTGCATTTGAAATGACTGCATAAATGCAAATCTCTTACACACGTCAAAATGCCAATAAGATAAGCAATTGGTCATATAGAAATTACATAATAGCGCACGTATTCAGCAAGTGTGCCGTTGGTAAATAAATAATTAGAGAGAGAGAGAGAGAGAGAGAGAGGCAGGGCCAAGGAAAACAAATATATCGTTTCGCGTGGGGTGATAGATGATGATGCTTATTTGGCCGCTGGATGAAGGTAAGAGGGACAGCAGAGAGCAAGAGAAAAAGAGAGAGAAAAGAGCGGGAGCGAGAGTGAGTATAAGGGCAGGATCGCATGTAGAAGGAGGAGGGGGAGGAGGAGGTGGACGAGCTCAGACGCGTGGAAAAAAGGAGCGAGAGGGCTAAGCGTGATACGCTGACCCATGGGGTTTCGGAGGCCCCAAACCGTCGCGCTATGCGGCTATACGCAGAGTTCAAGGGCGTGCTTGCACTCGAAAGATTTTCGAAGCAAGGAGGCGAGGCAATTAGAAGGCCCAGCGGGGTGCCAAAAATCTTTGCAGTTCTCCTTTTCTTCCTTATTTCACTCCCACCTCGGTCACCCCACCTACTTTTTTCTTACTCCTCTCATTCGTTTTGACGATCTTCCTCTGCCCACCGATCATCATCCGCTCGGTAAAGCTCGTGTGTTTTTATACCCACACGTCGTAGACCCGTTTAGCTCCTTTTATTCCACCGTTTTTTCGTCAAATTGATATTCGCTTCCGCTGGATTTGCCACTACGGGAATTAAAACGAGATCGAGCAGCTTGACGCCTGCATAATACCTGGATAAATGAGCTGACCAAAGATATTTGCTTTTTATTTCTATATCAATGTAGTCTATTATTTGGTGCTGTTAGTGGTTAAGCGATTATTTACCATTAATGCAGTATTAAATACCTCATTTTTCCTGTTTTTTAAGCTATTGATTGAAAAACTATAGCTACACTTATAATATAAAGTAGCTCTAAATTATTCTTGAATGGGATTACCTTATTAAAAGTTTTAATTTATCGTTTGTTTTACTTACTTACGTAAATCGCCAAATATATCAATGTATTTCCTCTTCTCTGATGACTAATAAAGTAATAAGAAACATTACTTTAATGAAGTCTTCAATTATAAACAAATTCTGAAGAATGTTACGTTCCGATCGCAGACTAAGATATTACAATTCTTGCAAATTCACGTATATACAACAATCGATAAGTAGATACATCTTAATCATTTTAATTTTCACAATTATTAATTGTTAATCATTTATTTATTTTTATAATATTATATGTTACCGAGAATTTGTAATCATTTTGAAGTTAGTTCGCATATGTCAAAATATCTTCTGATAATGAAAAAAAATCTTCTGATTTTGAATTAATATTTATAATTACGCAGAGGTTTATTCACACCATGTATTCGAAACAAGTAAAAGTTTGATTATCTTAAGAACTTATTAGTCAATTTAACTAAAGAAAAATTCAAGTATTTCTCTTAAAACAAAAAAAGTAAATATAATATTATAACTTACTTTATTTTTAATGTTTATTTAGTACTAAAATATATTAATATTTTCAAATACTTCAGTGCTACAGATATGGCTCTTAAAATTCTTACATCGGAAATTTTTTGAATATTTTTATTTTAACATTTAAATTTTACATAGCTAAACAATAATGGCTTAAAAATATCAGTAGAAATAACCTAGTAAAAAATACTCGACTTTAGTATTGCTCTATACGCATTCACAATCTACAGATACATTAATTTTAAGGTTGCATAGTATAATTACAATCTATTAACTTGTTACAGGTAGTTATTGAAGCAGAAAATTCGTGAGAGCAAGTTAGGAAAATGAAACGCCAGTAAGCGGAAAAACGTTGAAACAACGAGAAACTGATGAGACACGACACACCTCTCGTTCGTTCCGTTCTACTGCAACCTAAAATTAAAATTCCAATGATTCTTTACGGTTAAAATTCTTTCAGGACCTACCAAAACTAGAAGTGATTGAATGTTTGCCAGGAAGCCTGTTCGGGCCGGCCCTTCGGAGATCTCCGACGACGGAGAATAATTGTCTAGTCATTTTTTACACGCTATAACAGCTTGAAAAATGTTCCTTGTTACGAGATAATTAAGTATTTTAATATTTTTCACTTCTGTTTATATACTTTCTAAGTACATTAGGTAAATATAAAAAATTCAATTAATTTTATTCATATTAAACGAAAATATAATTTATCTTAAAAAGCATAACGATATTGATTAGTATTTTTTGTATCGATATTGATTATGTAGCTGTGTATAACAGAGATTTTTTATTAAAACATGTTATATTAATGTAGGTATACGCGCTTATAATTATTTAAGGATTAATTGTATAAGAAGGAAGTGGTCATTCATTAATATCTTTTTTTTTCTTTTACGAATATTAGGATATGTCTTGCCTATATAAAATGAAATAGATTAAAAATTAGGAAAAGACACTATTGTGATTTCAAGTCAATTTTGAAGGAATGTAAAAATATTTATTTATGGACAAAATATTTAAGCTCCAACAGCTGCATCGTTTGATGATTTTGAGCCTTTTATCGGTTAGAATTATAATTTCTTAAGGTAACTCGAGCACGAGAATTGCCCTTAATTTCAAGCATTTGTGTAAGAGTTTCTGATGAGAATATAGCTCAAATTAGCAACAATTCGATGTAAATTTGTAGGTTCTAATACTTTTTTAATTTTCATATCGGTAACCTTCCATGAAATTAATCAAAGAACAAAATGAACCCTTTTCAATTAAAAAATATTAAGAAGTAAAAAAAGCTGTTGTAAATAATTTTTTTTTCCTTGCCGATATCTACATTGCATTAACCAAATTCACTATAAAAATTTGTTTTCTACACTTTACGTATACTACTTTCATATAATATTAATTGTTGCCCTGTATTTTCATCAAAAACTCTTACATAAATGTTTAAAATTAAGGTTAATTCTCTTTCTCGAGCTACATTAATTACTGTATTATTATACCACCTACCGGTTGACGGTTTTCGAGATGCGTGATACCTCTATCTCCTTTAGTCTTGTTCCCGAATTAACCTCGCGAATAGTCCCATGCATAGTGAAAACTGTGCTTTTCACAGGGTTCGGGAGTGTAGCACTTTTAGTTTTTCTTTTTAACAAAATTAATTGATTAATATTTTACCGCTTTTTGTAGCAAGTACGAAAGTTTTGATCAATTGCCCGGAACTCTTGTTAATTAAACAACGAAATGTGGAGACACAATTTTTAAGGTGTGTGCGGCTGTACTTAATGTTTAAATTTAGTAATCTTTATCTTTATTTTTTTTTTTAATTTTGTTGATTAATTTTGTGTACAGCTTGAAGATAAAGGCATAAAGATTAAAACTTTAAAACGTGGCAATAAATGTTCATTTTCTTTTATAAAAAAAAATTGCAGTCTTCTTGGTTCTGTGACGATCGATAACTTCCATCCTTTTTATAAAAATATCTTTCAGTACATGCAAAAATCATTAAAAAGCAATTGTTTTACTAATTAAAGTTAACGTTATTTGCTACATAGCTGTTTTTATTAATTTAACTGATTTTGATTAATTTTTCAAATTAAATTAGAGGAAAAATACAATTATTAATTATTAAATTTTTTAATATTCAATTAGTATTCTTTACAATAGAGCATGTTTTATATTTAAGAGTTAATATAACTATACACTTTTTTGAAGATGTAAATAACAAATAATTTTATTAAACAATTAAACAAATAAAACTTATTTAAAAATATTGTAGATTAAGTATTTAAAAATAGAAAAAAAATATTTACACCAATAAGATAAAAACTTTACTAAAATACCATCGAAGGTAAAGTAGATTGCTTTAAAGTTATAGGGACGGCCGTTCTGAGCTGCACCATCACAGGATAAAGAAGATTACCAACTTACCGCTTATAGGTTTGTTATCTACATTACCATATTCTGCACTGCATGATTATCAGTGCTAAAGCATTATATAATTATAAGGCATATATTATTTTCCTAATGCTAAGAAAAAATTGATTTCTGTATTTTGTACATTTAAATAGAGCATTTATTTAATTAGTAATATCCTGAATAACATTGGTCGGTACATGACTACAAATTCTACCCATGGGATAAGAAATTAATGTTCAACTAAATAATACTAGATGGCACTGAATACAAATTTAAAGACTTAGTCACGAAAAATATATGTTTTTTCACATAAAGTTAAGTTTTATACATTAAAAAGAAAAGAAAGAGAATATTATTTCATAAGAAAACAGCAAAATAAAAATAAAAAATAATTTTATATATATTATGAACTAAATATTTTTAACAAAAATTAATTGTACTATAAACTATTTTTCTTGGAGGCAAATGAAACGTAAAAAATACGCTTCATTTTAGCGAGTAAGTATTCGCATGACTGCATTAGAATACAAACATGTTTCAACAAGGGATCGAATACTCTTGTTATGTTTCCATGCCAACTTTTAGGTTCGTCATCGAGTAAATCGAATGAGCCTCTGTTTGTTTGCGTTCTTACAATAACCTCATTACATTATTTACATTTTTAGAATTAGAATACTAATTTGATCGCATTCCATAATAAAACGCGTAACAATTAATGTTCATTTTGAAACATTGTGCTTCAATAGCCGTGTTTTACTTATTTATAATATTAAATCGTATAAGATGATATCTTCTTAAGTGACTTGTGATACAAAGTGAACGTTAAACAAGAAAGATGGCTATGAAAACTCAACAGTGTCAAATGTGCAATCGTGGCGTAACACCTTTTGGACATGAAAAATTTGGCAATACGCAGACCTACACTCTCGTACAAAGTCCACAAACTACTTTGCATTTGTCAAGTGTCCAAGGAAAATGTCGTCCTATGTGAGTACTAGTCTTAATTATCTGTACTCAAAAATAATAAGACATTTTTTATTAACATTTCTTATTCTTTTTAAAATATTTCTAATTTTAGTTGATTTCCAAAAATAGCATTTATTCAACAAATATTTATCTTCAATATAAGAAATGTATATTTTTCTTAATTAAGTAACGTTATTCAGTATATTGAATATTCATGAAAATTAAAGTCATTGATTCACTTTAGTTGAAATGAATAACTAATTTTTACTACAAAGTATAAAATGCATATTTGTATCTACTAATTTGAAAATAAAATTTAAAAATTGTAATACATTTGCAAAAAGTTTCTTTAACAATACTTACGTTTCGTTAGTTAATTCAATGTCTATTTATTTTAATCACTTATTACTATAACTTTATACCTTATAATGAGACTAATTTCAATGATTCTGTTTTTTATTTTTATTAACCATTGTAAGAATGTACAAAGCAAGTGATTCTTTTTTAAGAACGTTCTATATTTATGGGTTCTCTGTTAACTCAAAAATGAGAAAAATCGAGTTTCTTACAACTTTGCTAATATATTCTATGCGATAATCTGGACGTCTGTAAATTGTTTAAGATTTTATACCTATATTTATAAAAGTCGTTCTTATTACATTTTTAAAATTTTTCTTAGTAAATAGTTTATTACAATATTTTATAATGTTATTTTAAGAACTAGAGTGACAGGTAATGTTTTACTGAAGCGAATCAAAATTAAAGAAAAATGAAATTAAAATCAACTCTACTCCGTGCGTCAATTGACGAGATATTTCGTAATAAAGATTTTTAGTCAGTACAATTTTTCTTATAACTTTTATACGAAACAACTAGGGTAGGTCAACAATCAAGAAAACAAAAGTTAAATACTTCTGTTACAAAAAGTCTGAGTTAAAAATTAAATTATTTAATTAATAGGTACTTCGGAATCGATTTTGCTTGCTATATATGCATTTAAAAGAAAATTTTATGGCACAGGGTGTTATAAAATTTTACTATCATATTTAGTATGAGAAAAGTTATCATAAAATTTCTTAATTGTGAATGGAATAAGTAAATTTTGCTTCGCTTTCAACAATGTGAAATATTTTATACATTGTCTTATACGATGGAACAAAAGTGTGTAGAATGTATTGTATAAGGTGTCCTAAAAGTATGGAAACGCTTACATGAAAATTGTATGAAAGCGGGGATTTCATACTTTTGGGACACGTTCCATATATAGACTTTGGTTTACTGTACATATTAACACCAAAGTATTTAAATTTATAAATTAACAAATAACTCTAACGCATAAAACCCTTTTTAATTTAATATGTGTATGTCTATTTTTTAGTAAATTTGAACCAGAAGAATAAATAATGCTAATGCTATTATTTATTCTTGTGATTTCTACTTTATGGCATTCTCTAAAATTGGTCTCACTATAAGACTTTCAAGTTAACTATGATATTTCGTAGATTTTGAAAAAACAGGTCTTAACTCGCTCGACAGGGCTCATTTGCAAAATTTCCGAATTTCCAGAAAATAAAAAATTTTCTTCGAAAATTCTGAAAAAAATTGAGTGTTCCTTGACTAATTCTAAGACATTTTTGTTCTTGCGAACTTTTTGCTAAAGTCCATAGTTTTCGAGATAAAAATTGATGAAGTTTAAACAAAAAAATTTTGTTTCAGCCGTCATTTTGTAAAAATGGGATTGTTTAACATTAATATAAAAATTTTCTATCAAACTTCAACTGCCATGATAACCTCTGATCATAATTATAAGGGGATACCTTTGCGGTATCATTGCGAAAAAAAATCCAGAAAAAATTTTTTTCGAAAATTTTCGCGGTTTTTATGTTTAAATTGGCCATATTTTTTTTCTTGAGGTTAAATCGTAATTCCGACTACAGATTCTGAAAGAGCGTGAAATTTCGCGTCGATATATATGAAAACAGAATTTTTTCAAAGCCGATAACATAAGAAATAATCACGTTGAAAACTTACTCGAAATTTGAGCCTTTTGGGCGCTAATGGGTTATGATTGTTGGGTTTTTAATGTCATGCATATGCGCATCTATATAAACGAAAATCTGAAAAAATTTGAAAAAACATAGTACGCTTTAATGCACTATCTCATATATAAATCGCAAACACCCGAAAATTTAATTGTCCAAAAATATTTAATCAGTGTCTCAAAATAGTCTATTTTGCATTTTAAGGTTAGCTTGACCGTTCTGAAAAATCTAAAAAAAATTTGAGCAAATGTAATGTTCCATAATGTGTCGAAAATGAACAAAAAGTATTTTAAGATTATCCCACCACTGCGAGAAATTCCGAACGAAAAGGTATATTCGTAAAATACTAGATCTAGACCGCCCTACATTTCAGAGTTATATCGATTCGCAATCTTTAGGTTCGAAAAAAATTCAGAGAAAGACTATTACTACTAATTAATACTAAAGACTTAATATTAATACTAAGATCTAAAAAAAAAATAAAATGTGAAAAAGTTAAATATATATATATATATATAACAATTGTATATGATTATATATAATTTTATATAAATCATTTTTCCACGGGTATTTTCAATTTACAACTTATGTTATGTACTACAGGAAAGTATCAATTTAAAATATTAATAAATCCTGAATTTTGCAATTTTTAATAACTAAACATTTTAGCAAAAGATAAAAAATTTATTTCGCTTATATTGCACATATTTAAATAGAAAAATTATTACTGATTACAAAGATAGTGAGAAATTTTCATTATCTTTTTTCGACTAAAATAAAATTTATTGAGTCATAAAAAATATGTACGGTAAAATACATAATGTATAACTTATTTAAATAAATTAGCGTAATCTCCTAGAACATCGGCATATATTTTTGACCACAAATTCGCCCTGTCTTTGTATAGACTTTTTTCCATTTTCAATGGTTGATTTATTTCCAAATAGTTATCATCTGTACCCATAGGTGACCAATTGATTGTAATGTCTTCATCCAAGGTTGATGTTGGATTACTTAATTAAAAATAATTAATTGTTATATTACTCAATTGAAAAAGAAAATATAATTTAATTTAAATATATTTTCTTACCCATCTTTGGCAAAATTTGTCCACAATTTTGTCATTACTTTCGTCATTTTCTCAGAAGCTGATCCAGGTTCTGGCTTGATTTTAAGAGCGTTCGAGTAAAATAGATATCCTAACTCGTCGCCGTGAGCAACACCTAAAATTAGTTTATTATTTTTATTAGCATTATCAAAATAGAATATGTTTAAATGCCAAATTTTAGATTATCGATTAGATATTGTCCAAAACACTATATAATACCTGAATAATAACAGTTTTCTAAATATTTACCTTCTTCCATGTTAAAAAGATTCTTCATTACTCCAAAAGGTGAATAATATGCTAATAAGTACTCGTATACAGGCGACTTTATTCTGGAACTAATAATTTTAGAAGACATAAGTATGCCAGAAACAAAGAATATGTCAGAGGTCATCTGCAACAATTTATAATTATAAAATTTCTGTTCAGCTTCATTTCATTTAAATATAAATATTTCTTATTTCTTTTTACTTTGGTGAATTCATCTTTTGAATTTATTGTGAGGGCTTTTCCATCAAGGTAGAAATTTCTAATCATATCGCTATATTCTTTCTTCTTAGCATCGGTAGCATTTAAATCATCAGGCAAGAAAAATTCAAAATGTTGATCCATCATTTCTGCATTTGGCAAAAATGCTATAAAATAGAAATTAGATAGGTAGTAAACAAAACTTTATTTAATTAGAAAAATAAATAGAAATGTTTAAATGTTAATAAAACATTTCATTACCAGGAGCCATAAATGCGGTTTCGTCACGATTTGTACCAATCATAAGTGGAATATCAGCAATAGCATCCCCTTTCATCAAGGTCCATGGATCATTAGTTAAAAATATATCTTGTCCAACGTCAGGTTCTACCACAGGAACAAAGGCTGCCATATGACCATTCATGTGATTCTAAAATTTAAATAATTAACTTCAATTAATTTAACTCTATGAATACTATGTTTCAAATCTACTAATTAGCAATATGTTAATGTCACTTATACCATTCAGCTTATTAAAGCAATAAGTAGACCATATTAATTTAAACTTTTGTTTGTCATAAGCAACAATTTTATTGTTCAGAAATTTTTGAATTGAGGAAAATTAAATTACTAAATAAATTTGTTATGTCAAAAATAAAATAAATTTTAGATTTTGTGTCTATAAATATTCTGATTAAGACTTATTCATAATTTTTTCAATTTGTTCTTTAAAATTCACCCAGAACTTTTCGAGTCTTACCAGTGTCTCGACAACGGCTCCGGTCGCTCCAACAATTTCTTGAACAGAAAATTCCTTAAGTTTGTTAACCAGTTCTTTTGTATCAGTAGTTTTGATTCCAAGTGCTTCGCCTAGTTTAAAGGCCATTTCTTTCGGACTATAATCCATAGCCCAAGTATTGATTGCAGATCCGCTCTGCATAATAGCGCCCTTGAACAATCCTTCATAGAAAATATCATATTTTATTATTTTCAAGAAAAGCTACACAATATCATGAACTAGAAAAATTTATAAATAGGTTTATAAGTCGCATAACAGTGGCCATTATTTTAAAAATTACTGAATGTTCTTGCCAGAATCCACATTAAATATATATTGTGTATGGAGTAGAGGTCGGAGTACTCTGTTCTACCAATATATATCGGTCCTAACTTAATCAAACTTTTCTATAAAACAAAGTACTAAATTCATCAGTTGATGAAAATCGGATAAAATGGAACAATCTACTATTTTTTTGTATAAACTAACTAAACTAGTTCAAAAGAAACCGTAAGATCCCGCTGTAAAAAAACTAGTTTATTGCTTCCTCGAAAATAATACAGCATTTTTTGTAAAAAAATAATAGTGATCCCCCTTTCTAATTGTGATAAGGATTATTTATACTGTTTTTTTTCCTTTGTAAAAGGACATCAATCAACTCTAAATCCTTGACAAAGTGGCTTTGGCGGTACTTATTTTAACAATCTATCAATAAACCAGAGTGCTCCGAAATCCTTTTAAAGGACAATTGTAACTATAAGAAAGTAAACTACAAAGTTTCTTTTGAGAGTAAATATTACAAACGAAACTTATTTACAAATGGTATAAACAATTTATTTCTAAATCTATTTTACGTAAATATAATCACTTTTATTTATAGTAATAACATATACTTTTAAAATATCTACTAACCGCGAGACATTGGTGACATCATATGCATTTGGACTGCAGCTGCACCAGAACTCATACCAAAAAGAGTTACTCTGTCTCGACAACCTCCAAAATGATAGATATTCTCCCTTATCCATTTCAATACCATAACTTGATCTTTCATTCCCGCATTACCTGGAGCATTTTCATCTCCAGTACTTAAGAAACCTGATTGATGAACAAAAAAAAATGATTTAATCTTATTTTTGATAATAAAAATAAGTTTTATTTTTAAAATGGAAATCCGTCTCTAACCAGGCTTTCAATAATTCTAAAATATTTAATATTTCTCTTTTTTAAAAAAAAATACTATACACATTATTCATATGACTTAATGAAATTGTGTTCAATGATTAGTTATATAGTAATAAGATAACTTACCAGCTGCACCCAGTCTCGAGTTAAAGGTGACCACAACAACATCTTGCTCGAGTAGAAAATCAGGACCGAAAAGATCGTCATCTCCTGACCCGGCGTTAAAGCCACCAGGGTGAATGAATACCATGACGGCCTTTCTTGCATTTTTATTTATTTCTGGCGTGTAGACGTTCAAGTAAAGACAGTCTTCATCACCAACAATTCCTTTTCTTAGCATGCAAAAAAAGACACATGTCTGTCGGTGCTGAGTAGCATCTAGTGTACCAATCCAAGGATCTGGTGCTATTGGAGCCTATTCAAGCAATTGAAAATTGGAAACCAGATGAAATTAACTTTATTAGCATTATAATACTTTATGTCGATTATACTACGTTATATATAGAATAGTTATATATATTATGTTTCGTAAAACATTAAATATAGGGCTTACGAGTGCCGTAGTAAGTCACTTTGACTATTCGATAATAAATGGGTATTTGGAGAGTCTTTAATTCTTCAGTTAGTAAGATAATTTTCTCAAAATATCGTTCTTACAAGTTTCATATAATTTCTTTGGTGTGAAAGTATATATATTTTATTGCACGTTAATATTTATTTATTTTAATATATTAAAATATGAAATTTAAAACTGAATATATCGATGTTTGTTTCTTTCTACAATAATTCGCTTTAATAATGTTCGTCAATTTTTTTCGCACACGTTTTGCAAATTGTAACTGCCCATTATCAGAATTACTAAGAGGTCGCGTATTTAAATTACTGGTTAGTACTTTTCGTTTCGTAACGTTCTAACGCCTCTTATTAAGTTATAATTTGTAACTTCATAATAAAAAGGTACCATAAGAAGGGACTATGAATAAGGTAATTACTAAGTAATGTATTTTCTATAAATACAATTTTGTAAAATAATATATAGAACTATGATACGAAGATATTGTTTTTGACAAATATTTTATTTTCTTAACTTCATTTTAATAATATTTCTTCAATAAACAAGTAATTATCTTACACATACTAATTTTTTAACGAATCAGATTTGTATTAAATCACATAGAGCATGTGTACCAGTCATTGTGTCCCTTAAGAACACTTCCACAGTTTGGGTTAAATTGAACGATTTTTTACTCTCTTTATCTTGTTATATATTTTGAGGTTAAAAGTTAATATATTTCTTTATTGAATAGGAAAAACGTTTATTATATAAAAAAAACATCAATTGTTTATATCGAGCATGGCAAAAATATATAATTGTACCAGAAACTGAATCTCGTCTGGTTACTATAAGAATTTGTATGTGTGTATATTTAAATATATGTGCATTGACGTACACACTTTCAGAATATACGAAATAAAAATGCAATATATATAATTTTTAACTTATAATTATAACCGATTAGATTTATTATTAAACCCTTTTGCGTACCAGAACAAAATATTTTATCTAAAATATACAAGGCTTACTATATAATAGACATAAATCCGTGCACAAGAGGGTTAATATGGACAATCGCACATTAAGTGTTCGTGTTCCAAAAATATTAAAAATTAAAACACTTTACTCACGTTAAACTTATGAGATCCAATCGGTGGCTTGGCATAAGGAATACCCTTGAAACTATAGTAAGGTTTTCCATTTAAGCTTGTAGTTGCCTTAAGACCCTTAAGAGTTCCTAAGGGTATATCCACTGTAGCCTCTTGTTGAGCACACGTAGCCCCTACAACGACGAGACATACGAGCAACTTATACGTCTGCATCGTGAATACGCAATCTACGGATATTCAAAATACCTCGGCCTTTTATAAGCTGACTAGCAATTCCATAGATCGGAAAGATTCAAATGACTCGGTAGCTAAGCATTGCGCAATTATGATAGGATACATGTGACTGTTTTAAACGAACAAAGTGCAGCTCTCATGACTTAGCTACTCGACTGCGTTGATTCTTTTCTCGAATTCTGAGAACATCGTTACTTTTCATATCAATTTTTGAACCATTAATAATGTATTCTATTTAGATATTCCTGATAATTTAAAAAAAATTAATTGTAGTTTATTTACTACTGCAAAAATAGAATCCCATGATTATGAAATAATACAAAATACAAGAAATAAAAATATATTATAAGTTTAAAAAGTTATATTAACATTTATATTTTTACAGTGAATATGTGCTCATGGTCTTCAATAATTAACTAAAAATGTTTCTTTAAGTTTAATCGTATGACTATGTATACCATGGACGATTTACAATAGAAAAAATTATATTTTTAAAAAATAGAAAAGTTTATGCACACTTAAAATAGCATATTTAATATATTTGTTCACAGTTATTGAATATCACTTATACAAATGCCTAAATCCTACTCTTAGAGAAAATTTTAAATGATCGTACACCTACATAATAAAAAATATCAACAATGTAGAAGGTACATACTAATAAATAAAGTTTCATGCAAATCAGTCTAAAAGTGATAAATAGTTTAAAAAACAGCAAAACTAATTAATTACTGATAATTTATTCATAGACTTATATTAAATTGACTTATGTCAGATTGTGTTTTCACTTTAAGCGCATGAACCCTAGAAAATTTTAAATTACAAAATCCATTCAATGAACATTGGCGAGAAAGTAATTACAGAACAATTATCTGGTATTGCACTTGATAAAGAACTGTTATAACTTACAGCTATAACTTACGCTGCACTTTAGCGAAAATTGATTGTATTTATTATCTTTTTATCCCCATGGTTTTCATATGAATCAAAAGATATATATAACAGCTTTCGAATTTATACAAATCATTTAGATAGAGTTATCTCAATCGATGATTCATATCTTTCTATAATCGTAGTTAATAGTTTTTCCAATATTTTTAACAACTCGTTTATCAATTTTTTCATAATAGTTTTTATAAGAATACAAAAATGTGCATTTAAGCTGAGTGATATTTTTGCTCGAATATTTAACATCCTTACTCATAAAAAATATTGCAAGTCACTTTTTAATAAAGAACAGATGACATATTCTTGATAATTTTAAGTAACTCTTTATCCATTACCCGTACTCTTTCATTTTAGTTAATAAGTGATTCAGCAAATTCTACGATGAACTTACTATTTATAATGTGAACTTGAAAGCTAGTTACATATGAGCACATTCATGACATTTAACTTGTATCATTTTTTAATAACGTAGCTTTTATACTATGGTATATATCTAAACATTATCATAATATCAGAAGCTGGTGCTAATTCATTGACTCATAGCTTCCTCAAATTGAAATGATTTGTTCAAATACTTAAATAATATATGAAAAATAAGTAATTTAAGCCATTATAACTTATACATTAAAATTTATATTTAAAAAAAATATATAAGAACTATGCAATCTTAATAAATAATGTTTTAAATTATAGGTAAGTGAGCCATTAGAATTGTATTGAACTTTGTTTGATGAATATAACACTTCCTTATTTCAATATACTATTGCATTTGCAATGAACAACCAAAATATAGCATATTATGCACCTTGGGAGACAAAAACTTGGACAATTTAGAACTCGTGTAAATTGACGAGCTCTGGGATAGCCAATTTTTCTCCTGTGTTGCATATACTATTTTTCCTCATACCAGCATAGTACGCCTTTCTCTCCCGGCAGCCAGGCGAGAAATGTATATGCGTTGGTATGAAGAGAAATAAATTATTTTTCGTCACTCTAACCTCAAAATCGCATGTTTGATGCGACTTTACGGCTCTCGTGATGAAAAATACAGTTCGAAACTAGGGCGTAAGAGGATTTTTCCCTCACTCGAATTTTCGGCTGCGCCTCGGGCTCATACATACACGCAGTGCATAAAACTTCTATTTTCTGCCCTTGTCGCGAAATATACTATTTATTTCGACGATCCTGCATATTAATAATATTGTCATATTTAAAATATTTGTTAAAAAAATTTTTAATGAATTAAATAATTTATAAGATATGAGAAATTAAATAAATTAAATTATTAAAAATCCGCAAATATCTTTTATTATTATTTGAATTAGCAAAAAAAAAATATCAATCGGGAGAGGTATTCATTTTTATAACTTGATGCCATAGGAAAACGATTTTTGTCATAAATATATAATATAATAATTATAATAATTAATTTTTAAACAATTGAAAACAATCAAAAACTTAGAATTAATGTAGATAATATGAACCTCTATTACGAAAAAAAAAATTTCATTTAATTTTGATAATTATTTTCGAAGAGATAGCATACATATTAAAAAAAAAGGCAAAAAGTTTCTTTACTTATAACATCTCAAAATGTAGATAATTAAAAGCTTTTCAGAACGAGTTTTTAAGATTTAAATAATTTCAAAGAGAATATATAAAAAAAAGTATAAAAACTAATTGACAAAAAGCTAGGAATCGAACCAAACCCGAGTAAGTCTCCGGAGGCTAACGCTCTAGCCACGCAGTTATAATCTACATCCCGATTATCGCAGTTCTACTCTTGTATATATTTCATGCTTGCACACTTCGTACTTCCTATGCATTAACACTCGGTAACGGAAGCAAAAAAATAATTATTTCATAATTTCATTATTTTATATTTACCGAACAAAATCGAGATAGGACTTTTTCCACGCATGAAATTCAGATAGAGCCTTTTTCACTGTACCGATGATGTGATCTAAAAAGGAATTTTTTCACTATGACAAATCTTTCTATAGAAGGGAAACAGTACTCCACGTAAAGTGTTGCGCAAAAATTGAAGTTAATCATTCTCGGTAGAAAGACTGTGAAAGGGGTTAAAGCGTGGCGCACTAGTTCATTTGGCGTACAGGGGAGGGAATGACCGCGCAGGGGCGATTTTATCATCCCACTTGTCGGAGCTGCAAATGTATAGAAGAATGAAAGCCTCGTGCCCGCACGTTAGCTGTAAAATCAAGAATAGTCTCAAGTCACGAAATAAGAAGTCGATCGATAGCTGCGGCAGGCGAGCTGGTTATTAACAACTACGCAAGATCAACACGAGTAAATAAATTCAAGCAAGATTGTATTGCTATATTCATTCATCAAGTTAATCTGGATTTTAGATTTTATAAATTGTCACAAGAAAATTATCTTTTTAGCAATGTCTTGGAGTTTTGAAGTTGGAATACCAAGAATACTATTCTTATTTATTACAAAAGCATCTACGAATAAAAATAATTGCGAGATTGAACTATGCATCATATATAAAACCACCGCGTGGAGAAAACGCTAGAATTATACATAATATGGACAATTAAATCTAACAGCTTGCGAACCTTATGCGCAGTAGATGCGCACAATATTAAAAGTAAGTTGGTTCAGGTAAGATTAGGCTACTGAGCAATGTTGCGCGTATCTATTTTTGTATATGTTTCAATTCCCTATTGGTTTTACTTGAACATCTAATATTATTTGGCTCTTCGTTTATGTCAATATTAAGAGTGAAAAGGCAGAAGAAAACCAAAATTTAAGACGCTTATGTAAAAGAAAAGCTTTATAAATTTGAAATCAGTGTCTATATCCGTCTGTCTATTCTTCCATAATGTTTATTAAATATAGAACATACTCATCTCGACCTTTTTTCAAAACTTTCTTTCTAAGAAAGTTTTTGAATTTTTTTTAATAGGAATATTATAATTTTATTTTTATTGACGATCCGAAATCTTATGGTCTAACCGAATTTGAATCATTGTCTGTTGGTTTTCCGTTGAACGAGGTTTCTACGGGGAGTGTTATCAATACAGGCATCGTCACGGCACACTTCTAGGAACAAGGACTACTCGACGTTCTTTCCATATTCTATTTCTGTCGCTAGTTGCAAGAAATGTGACAAACTTATATGACTATATGACCAACATTACTTACTGTACTATATGTATAAAAATTGTGTAGTTTTTGTTATAACAACGCTACATTCTTGTCAACGCAACGTTAAATCTTCTGATTACATATTAATCGATTCCTTAAATAATATCGTTTTATGAATGCTTCTAAATCATTACTATGACATGTACTAGAGTTGAAAAAATTCCTACCTTACGGATTTTTGCAATTAACAAAATATGTAAAGGTAGAGATTAATTTTTTAAAACGTTCTGTTAGTACTTCGGTACTGATGTAAATATTACGCGGATCACAGAGATTTTTGTTGTCGTAAAGTTAGAAGATAAAAGGTGACTGAAATGTCGTGATACAGATGATATAGGATTTAAGTGATACGCAGAAAATTGTAAGATTAACTTGCTTATTATGGTTTTTATTCTTTTATGCGTACGTTCAGTCAGTTAAAGACTTCTAAGCGTTCGACAATTTTATTTATTAATTAAACTAATTTTTACGAATTCATTATAATCAGCTCCTCCTAATTTTGAGAAGATATACCGTCACGGGCGTTGATAACAAAAAAGTTATTCTGATGCTTCTTTCATTATTCTAAAGAACTAAAGTTTCACTTTTTATTTAATAACTTCTGAGCTTATGGATTGAGATAAAAACTTTCACAATTTCAAAATTCATGATTTTTCTGAATTTCAACTACTAACCACATGCACATTGAAATAATTAGTTATGCGTACCAAAGTTCAACATTTTGATTGATTTATATATTTGAATAACAAATTACTCTATAGGAAAGATTAGGAACGTTGTTACTTTTTTTAGGTACACCGTATATATATGTGCTATAAAGATACTGCATAGTAATGGTACGAAAAAATAAACTTAAAAAATAATAAAAAAATGTACACATAAAGGACTTCTTCAATGTGTTTCTGGTCAGTAACAGAAATTCAGAAAATACATCATATAAGTACATCTTTAAGTAGCTTCCCCAATTTTCTACAACTCTGTATGAAATTTGAAGTCCCATATCACTAATAAAAAAGGGAGATCTGCTGTTTACTACACATCTCACCAATTCGGAAAAGTAGCTGTCCTCTCGATTCATTAGTATTCCTTGAGAGAGGACTTAAGTATTCATCGATCCACATTCGCAGAGATTTTTGTCGTCGAAAATCTCCATGAATCGTGGATGGAATTTCATGAAATTAAAACTTTACATTATTCCCGAAATGCTAGCAGTTTTTAAAAAAAAATTAATCTCGATCTATGTATATTTGGTTAAATCCAAAACCGGTAGGGTATATGAATCTTTCTTACAAATAAATATTCATTTTGTTTTTAAATTTTAATGTACTATGAGTGAGACTTTTTATTCCAGCTTTTTAGTCTGAATATGAAGATACCTTCAATATTTTTTAATATAATTTATAATTATACTATTTTTACAAGAAAGAAAAGTGTTGTAAATAATCTCTTTCCTGAAGATGAATAAGTAAGAGAATAGTAGTTTTTACATCTGTGGAATTTTACGTCCCGAGTGTCGCGCGATCATCATACGGGTGGAAACTTCACTTCCGAGATGCAGTGATTCTATTTTATGTTTACTTTAACCAGCATGAAATGACGGTTTCTCGCATACAGGAGGATAGAATTGCGATATATATGTATACATTATATATTTTGTATATGTATATAAATAATTTTCGTACTCGAATTATGTCTATTTTTACGCCCACTGCATCAAAAATGACTTAATGTACCTAAATTGCGTATAATTCCATTTATCAACTCCGAATAAGATCCTGTTACACCTATTTGTTTTATAACTCTTACTACCTGCTTATTTTCACCTGTTAAGTCCGAGGATATGAAATCATTGAGTAATCGTTCCAAAACTCATGTAGAAATAATTTTTCGTTAAAAATTAAGGGAATTCTGCTATAATTTTTTTTTCAACTTTTTAACTTTTTTATGATCTATATTGAGTTTACGATAACTTTTAGCCTACACAAGAAAAGAAAAAGTTTATTATGACCCGATCCTTCGATTAATATTATGAAATTTTGAGATTATTGTACAAAAAACTCCAAAAAATTGAAAAATAAAAGTGGGTCCTACAGGATCCATATGGCACTAACGGGCCAAATAACACTAGATTGCCTAAGGAAGTCATTTTGACTGCTTTTCAATTTCAATTAGAAAAACAATTATGTATATAATGACACAGCTTCTTATAACTTTATGACTTTTTGTACAATATATAAATACGTTTATTAATCTTTGTAGTTGCCTCCCCCCTCCTTCATTTTCAGTATATATATATATGTGTGTTATACCTGTATTGCCCAAAAGCAATCATTTTGTATATACTAAGTTTCCGTCTTTTTAGTGTTAACAACGGCTACTTCAGTCATCCTTATAGTTTCTATCAAAACGGATTTACTTGATCAAACGCTCAAACTATGAATATTTTTAGTAATGGAAGTCCTGAGTATAAAAAGTCGATACAACGCGTACTATGCACGTGCGGATACGAAATAAGGGTTATTCACCTTTACTACTTTTCTATTCGTCTTATCGTTCAACATACAATCTCGCTTTGAATAAACAGCAGTACAGTAGTATTATAATAAATTATTATTACGTGAGCACAAAATCGATCTAACCAAACTGTGTTAAAAAAGAAGGAAGCACAATCAACGTGCCGTAACGCAATGCGGTGCTCCGTAATGCAATGATCGATCGTACCAATCCCACGATATACACGCACCGAATATTCTATTCGAGAGAGACGCAATGTACGTTTGTCAGCGAAGCGATAAGGGCACCGATAGGAAAGTTTCACCTTGAAGCGGTTGGCATATAACCGAGGGAGGTTGACCGTCGGCGCCGTCGTCCCCCACCCGTTCACTTTACGACTGCGATGTGTCTCGTGTGTACCTCGTGCGCCTCGACTTCTTCGTTTCCCTACCTCTATATGCCTGTATACGTACAATTGCGTCCCGAGCCGGACTATACACCTTGGGTGAGGTGAATTCAACGGCGTCGCAAGAGCGAGGCATGCGCAACTAGCCTCGTGGTCAGTGGTATTGAGTGGTGGACTGTTAAAAATACATATATAAGCACACACATGTGTATACGCGGAGGGGCTGCGTGCGTGTCCGTGGAGTCTATACTCACTCGTTGCCGGGGTTGGCCATCGATGCCGGGACACTGTCCAGTCTCTGAACTTATCGCCCGCACGCAGGCCGACAGCTCGCGCACCTCCGCGGCTACACTTCTCACGTTATGCCGAGGCTAATACACGCCAAGTTCGATCCATGTAAGTAGACATTTTCTTTTTTTTTCTCGTCTAACTCGAAATGTTTTCGACGCGAAATTTTTTTTTAAATTTTGCTTTCGACTGCTTATATTCGGCGCGACTGCGACTTTTTGGATTTGGATAAGCGTGATGTACAATACGAGGGTTTATTACGCGAAGTTTTAAGGTTGCGGTTAAAAGTTGGAAATGTAAAAGTCGAAACTTGTGTACACATGTTTGCGAGTACTGTTTTAAATGATAAATTGATTGGAGAAAGTAATGTTATTAATAATAATTTAGTTCAGTTTTAATGCAAATGTAGAAATGTGAAAATTCGTCAATGCATAATTTATGTGACATACTATTATATTTACAATCAGTAATTTACGACCCGTAGTTTCTCACTTATTATATTGCTTTTAGATAAGATTGTTATTTAGTAATCACTTCGAATTTAGAAAACTTTCATATCTTTTTAAAGAACCTGTTGTCTTGATCATTGCTTCAAAAAAGATATAATTAACTTATTTCATACAATAGAATTATATTTTAAGTTTAATATTTTACAGTTGACTTTCATTTTTTAAATATTGTTGATACTATTGTTTGTAAAATACTCTTAAAACTTCCATTGACGATGGTATATAAATTAAAATAAATATTATATGAAAGAGATTTCGAACAGTAGGACATAGCGTAGTTATATTTGAATTACAAAATTTTGTTATTATAAAGTTCACTTAAGAACCAATTAAGTATAAAGACAGTTTTAGACAATAATAACAGAGGAGAATAAGTAAATTTCGAACTTGGCCGAACTATACTACTTATCGAGCTATTAATCAATTCAGAAGTCACTGACCTTAAGTTCTTACACGCTTTAACCTCTGAATTCGACTTATTGTTATTAAATAATTATGTTAACATCATTAAATATCTTTAAATTAATGATAACGTTTGTTAATATAATTAAATAGATTAATATTAGAAAAAAATATATATAGTTTAAAAGCAATTAATATACGTATATATGGTGTAAAAGAATTTTCTTTCAATTTACTTGTGCAACCTTCAAATGTTGCGGTTCACACGCATCAACCTCCACGATGCGTAAAATTTAAAAAAATTTAAAAATAAAAATTACTTTCTATTAATATCAGTAAATTAGTTCTCTAAACTAGAAAGCATATTCAGGAAATTACTTGAAAAGTTTTACAGCCTTGAATGGTTGTTTATAAAAGAATGTCAATAATAAATATAACGCCCCAGTTGCAGTTGAAAGAAAGGGTGCTAAAAAGAGTTGATAGATTCTGTGAGTGTGAAAAATTGGCACTTTTTAAATATTTACAGTTGCCTCGATTTCAAAGAATATATATTGATCAACAAAAGTCGCTGCGATTAAATGTACATTTTTATGCGAAATGAATCATAGCTAAAATGCTTTGTTAATTATAGTCTTCCTATACAGTCGATTTGACATGGAATTAATCTTACGTGCGGTGTAATAAATATTTTACGTTATCGATAAAAAGAACATGCAACTTTGATACCATGACTGAATGGAACCTTTATCTTATATACATAGTCTTTATATTCATTGTAAAAAAATTCTGTTTATATGTAATTATTGACACGAACTGCGCGTAAGAACTAAACACTACATTAGTATAATATTACTTCGAAAGATTCTGAATGATTGTAAAAATTAATACTTTCTATGAAATCATAAATTATGCATTGCTATTTGTTGTCTTAGGTATAAAGTAATGCTCAAAAAGTAATAAGAATTACTTATTATTAAAGAACTTGTTAAAAAAAAGAATTTTCTATTTCAATTAAAAAATTTATTAGATATACTATTTTGTATTCCTTTACTATACACTTACTATACAGAATAATACGCACTTTATGTTTCTTTATCCACCTATAATACAAAAAAAGTTTTCTATAAAATAAATATCTTTGAACGCAGTAAAAAACTTTAAGCAACCGCGCTCCCTTTAAATTTTCGGTCATCGAAAAGCAGCAACAACACTCGCAAGCACGATAAGACTGTCGATTTGAAAAATCAATCGTCTACAATCTCGCCCGAATCAAACGGAACATACATTCGAGATCGGCAACCAGCAAAAAATGTGTAGCAGCCACCTAAACGAGACTAGTGCATAGAGCCGCATAAATCGGCCGTTATACTCGGAAGACCGCGTCGGCACATGGCAACCCAAATCGCAGCTCGCGGTTCGCAGATAGACGCGCAGGCAGTCAAGTGGTAAAAGCGCACTAAATGCTCGTCCCCCTTTAGGAGCTTCCTCGGAGACCTCGACTTTTCTCCCCGAAGAAGACCGGCGCTCCGCTCGCAGTCACGCGACATTAAAAATGCATGATCATCGATCGGTCGCATCCTTCGGATCGGCCGGGGTGGCCTCCTCCTCCTCCTCACAGCCGGCCGGCATCAGCAGCGGGGCCAGCCGAACGTGAGCTTCCCAGCTCCGGCGGCATAGGCTCGTCGATGAGGCCGACTAGCCGACCGGCAGCACCAGCCGCACCACCAGCTCCATCGCCAACAGCCGCCATCAATCTCAGCGGCCGGCCCCGGTGGACAAGGTCGCCTCCGCCGCCACCAATACGATGCCAGCCGGAATCTCGGCCTTGGCACCGGTCGCCGCCTCGCGCGACATGGACCTCGGACCAGCCAAGGCCTTCACCATCCTCCAGAAGGACGGCCTCGAATCCTCGCTGCCGCTACTCCACGTGAACGGCTGCGGCGACGAGGCGGACGACGGGACCGAGACGGAGGACTGCGAGGACGAGGACGACGACTCGGTCGCCTCGCGCATCACCGCCATCAAGCGCGGCTTCTGCCACAACGACTCGTCGGTGTTCGCGCGCCGCCAGCTCAGTCGCTCCCAGGACCAGTTGGGCCCGCCGGCTCGGCGGCGGCAGCCCCAGCTGCACCGGGACCACCAGCAGAGCCGCAGCCAGGGCAGCCTGAACCGCCACCTGTCGACCGAGGACTTCACGGAGGCCCTGAGCGCGAAGTTGCGCCGCATCCAGGAGCAGGAGGAGGAGGAGCAGCGCCGAGCCGCCGCCGCCGCCAAGGCCAGCCACGTGCACCACCCGAAGCCCTTCATCACGACGGTCAAGTGCGGCGAGTTCCTGATGCCGCCGCCCGAGGTGGCGGTCCTGCTGGGGATCGCGCAGCCGAGCCTGACCTCGGGCTCGGAGACGGACGACCTGGACGGGATGCACTGCCGGTCGCGGTTCCGCCAGCAGCTGGTCTCGCTGCACCGTCGGCCGGAGGTGCGCCACCAGATGCACAACGCCCGGTGCCAGGTGGCGCTCAAGGCGACCGAGGACTTCGGACTGGCTTCCGGGTTGAGCACCAGGAGGGGTGGCAAGAGGGAGTCGCACCAGCCGTAAGTTCGATTGTGTGTGATTGCGCGATTGTATGGCAGAGGCAGGTCTTTGAAGCGCGCCGGGGCTGGCGACGATCGATCGCGCGCTCTACATACATTCTCTTTTCCTTTTATTCTGCTCTGCTATTGCTGCTGCTGCTGCTGCTGTTGCTTCTACTCGATGAGGAAAGGCTTTTGATATCGGCAATTATGCCTGCGTCGAGATTGCATGCCGCGAATAGTCGATGTGGCCTGTGTGTGCACCTGCGCCTACTGCTTTCGCGTAAACAATTCTGCTGCGGCTTTAATTTAGGGAGTTCGATTAGGGAATTAAAAATGAAGAGGATTCTGGCATTAACAAGCGCGCGCGCGCACTATTTTTCATGAACTTCAGTCGGGGACCTTCGCGTGCGGCCGTACACCTATACGGCGAATACTCGCTAATAAAGTTGACATACAGTTTATAGCTCGGTTTCTATTTTACGCTTACGAGTGACCCTAGTTATCAAACAAACGTGTACTTCTCGTTGCAATGAACTTGGCTCGGTTCTTGAAATACTTGCAGTAGAGACTAATTATTAGGGTATAGAAATCGCTAATTTAATAATAAACAGCCTTTAATTAATTAGATTTTTATTAATTTTATAAACATCTCTGGCATTTACTTACATAAATTATTTTTAGTATAGAGGGTTGAATAGTTTTTAGACTGTGTAATTCCCAAGGCATAAAGTTTCGCGAAAATTCTCGAAAACTTAACCAAGGCTTTCAAATCTATGAAGCTATGAAAATGTAATTTAAGACTAATGCTTCTATATTTACACACAGAGAGATGCTCTTGCAATATTTATACTATTAAATGATAAAATGATAATTTTTGTTATATGTCGCAGAGGACACTCCGAGAATCATTTTATAATTATTTTTCTCGTTCTTTTATTTTATATTTTACTTTCTCTTATTTTTAGACTCAATACTACACAGAAGTGTATTTGGTTACCGTAAACAGTGTCAAACTGCAAAAATGTCATATATTAGTATAAGAAAATTTTTGTCGTGACAAAAATCGATCTTTTCGTAATCGCAAAAAGTGTCAAACATCAAAAGTCACATATACTTTAGCATAAAAGAGATTTCTATCATGATCAGATATTTATAATATCAGTTTGAAGCATTTATTTTTTAAATAAATATGTTACTATATGTTATCAAGTAAACTGAATCAAAAATAATCTAAAATCGATTTTTAAATTTAACTTGAAAAAAATGAATTTCTCGTAAAGAAGTAAAGATAAACTGAAGGACGTTCGCAGAGCCCACGATCTCTTTACAAGTCATCGTTAAAATGCATGTTTGTTAATAAAATCTATTAATTATGCACCACAAAATACTAAAATAATAATAATGAACAGTGTAAAATTCATATAAATATAAAAAAAGCGAAGTACATCATATACTTTTCTACAGACTGTGCCACAATATACTTGTAACATTATAACATATCTTTCAATTGCAGTATCTTTGAAATTGGTACCGCAAGCCCTGATAATTTTTTTTGTGTATCTATTCCTTTTTAAGTCTAGTATGACATACTAATTTTTGGTAAAAATTGGCTCAGTATAGGAATCCTGTGTTAAAAACCGCAACTTTTGACTTCGATATCTCAAAATTTAAGTCCGGTACCCCTATTTCGAAAAATGACTATGCATAAAGCAGTTCATAGAAAACGTACATGTTCAATTTCAAGAAAATTATTCTGTAATTGATTTTTTCATGAACGTCCTTAAAGAATTAAAAAACACATACTTTTTGTATTAAGCTCTTTTCTACGGAAACTCAGCCATTTTTATAGAAAAATATAGTTATATTATATCTCTATAATAGTAATATTCGTGATCAACACGATTAAAGTCGCCAAAATATGAGACTGTATCAAATTGATGCGCAACATAGAAATTTTTATAAACTTAAATAACTTTTATAACCTTAAATATTGCAAGAACGATTTCCTCCGCGCAGCTCATAAATTAACGTTTTCAATACAGTTATTTATCTCACAATTTCAAGCACAATAGACAATTTGTTTTCAAAAGAATTGAGGATTAAAGATGCGTATCTGAAATATCGTCTTCATCCTGTCGTCGATATGTTGCTGTTGCTGCAGTAATGTGACCATTTTATCGTTGCCCATATTATTTTAGCTGTAACCAACTACCCTTTCAATGTCTTTGATATGATCTTCTTGTCGCTATTCTCCATTGCGAAAAGTAGAGCTCTAATCTCTCGTTTTCTTTAACGTAGTAGTCGAGTAAAATTTAAGACAGTGAATGATTTTGAAAATTTCAGGAATTGATTATGATGCTATTTGCTATAAGCTTTTAGAATGCTCAGCTGTACCGAAATAGAGATATAAAATTTCAAAACTGCGCTATTTAGCACGAGAAGTACAGAAAAATGCACTACAAAAATGACATTTATACTAATTATTGAATAATTAGACACTGAATCTTTACAAAAAACTAGCAGCCTAAATAAAATAATATTATACATATAATAATTCCGATTGAGTATGCTCAGCGGTACAATTATTTAATAATCTTGATGTAAATATTAGAATTTTGACCAAATCTAGTCTCATAAAAACAGACGCCATATCGACTGGTCAGTTTTAAATAATAATTTTTTATTTATTCATTAATAAAACATTAAGAAGATTTTGTGAACAAGAAATAACATTTTTATTGAAACTATTTTATTGTATTTTTTATTTAATTTTATTGTACCTTTTTTATAAGTTTTTATAGTTCTTTTATATCTATAAAAACTACTTGTAGCTACAAACTGATGATTTTCATGTACACTTTTTTAGTGTTTTTTTTTTATTTTTAAAAGTAATTTTTAAATAAATAGTTACAATTTCATTGAAATTTTTTTATAATTTTTTTACAATCTTTAAATTGACTCAATTTTATCTTTTATTCCTCGAGAAAAATGTTTAGTTTTTTTAACATACTCGCGCATGGGACTCGTATGCGTGTGTGAATCTGCAACACACAAAACTTTTCTATACCCGTGTGAGGTCTAGCATGTGCGAGCTGTAGTCGACTACTCTCTTAAGGGGCAGCCGGACGAGTATAGTTGCGACGTTTACGGTTTCATATTTTTTTCGCTCGATTTTCAATATTTTAACATTTTGCAATTGAGTCCAATTCTATGAACTGCAAAGAATGGGGCTCAACTCAAAAAATGTTAAAATATTAAAAAATGAACGAAAAAAGTATGAAACTCTAATCGTCGGTAACTATGCTCCTCCGGCTTCCCGTTAACGTTTAAGTTAATGCACTTGAAAACTCATAACTTGAAAATCTATTTCTTTGGTTTTCGTGCGTTATATGTTTATACACAATGAAACAAAAATTGTTCTGTCACTAAATTATTATTTATCATGGTATTGTAAATATAAAAATTGATAAGTGTAGCCCATATATCGACCATATTAGCCACAGTTTTCCAATACTTATGGCAAGTATTGCTCAGTCTGCTTGGCTATATATTTCCCATCTGTAGAACATATATTAGTAATAGTATTATTATGCATACATTGGTGATAGTCTTTGCAATTAATTAGCCATATAAATTATTTTTTCGTAGGTACCTACTTAAAAAAAGCATATATTTATATTAATATTTTAAGTAAATACATGCGAAACTTGTAACGCAATTATCTTACGAAGAACTTTCCAAATAGTTTGTAGAAAAAGGAATTTTACAGAAATACGCAATAACAATTAAATCATAATTACTTAAGGGGAAGCAGTAGCGCCACCCCCCGCCCTCCTCAGGCTGTTCGATCTATTTCTATGTTCCAGTTAATTTAAAAAACGATAAATCATATAAGCCCCATATTGCACAAAATGCTTAATAGCAACGTGTACTACGCCGGCCAAGTCCAAATATTACGCAAAATTATTAATATTAAAAGCTATAAACACATGTAGATATAATCGTAATTTTGAGGTTAGCTGTCAATGCGTAAACGCGTCTTACTGGTTCCAATTAATAGGAAAAACAACAAATCAGACCAACTTCAGCTAGCATTGACGATTCATTGTATCGAGCACTAGGCCGCTCAAGTCCAAATATTAATTTGCGTTGTAAATAGAAAAAGATATTAGCGAAAGAAAAAGCACGTTTGTCGCTACCACACCCCCTTAACAATAATAAATAAAAGTCAGCGATTTATCGTAATTTATTTTGGTTACCAAGTAATTAATTTTTAAATAAGAAAACTGCCCTGTGTAATTTTTATTGTTGAAGAATATTTTTTATTAGTTTCGAATAAATGTATATATGTAGGATTTTTTTATAAATAAGATGTTTATAAACATCTGAAACTTGCTTGATTGCATAGAGTTTTTCAGAGATAGGAAATACAATAAAAATTACGTAAAACCAGAGACAGTATTTTCATAAATAGTTAAGATCTGAATGAATACGGCCGTTATTACTGGATACATACGTTTATTATTATTTTGTTAATTATTTTCATTCTAATTTCTTTAATTCAAATTTTAATTAGTTTATATCCGTAGTTTCAATTTCAGGGCCCTTAATATTATTACTAAATATTTCGATCTGTTTTCCTTTGACATAAGTATTTTAGTAAATGTTATTATTACATGAATTATTCACTCAATACTGAATGATTAAATAAGTTACTTGATTAACTTAATTACATTCCTGCATGTTCCTCATTATAAAAATTAAGTTATTAGAAAATATTTTCATCTTCTTCTTGCTTGTATCACTCATTGAACGTATTTTTGGATAGTTTGGAACGATAATAATAAGTAAATTCTATGAATTATAAAATCCTCGACGCCTTGGCAAGATGGGCTACCTTTATGACTAGTTACTAATTCATAAGTATAATTTTCTTGGCAAAATAAAATATGACATACTATGTATAGTCTATCTTTAGATTTGTCTTTAATGTCACTGAATGTCAATGAATACAGCAGTTATGGTTTACAGTAATTACAAAAAATAAAAAATATATTTTCTGGCCGGATTTATTAAACAATTAAATCAAAATATCTTTTATTTTAGCAGTTAATATGTGATTGTTTGGTATTGTTAGGTAGTAATGTAAAATTAAAAAAAGACGTACAAAATTTTAAACCATAATTCTTGGCGTGACATTTTGACTATAGCATATTATACAGATAAGTTAGTAATGGATTCATTGTTATCGTTATAGTTAATCTAATATATGTTAATCTGTTATTTTTTAAATAAATATTAAGTATTATTAATATTATTAAATAAGTAGCTGATATAATAATTAAAAATCAGTATTTATATTATTAGTATACACCAGTGCTTTTATTTACTTGTCTTGAACTTTACATTCAATTAACAGCTCAAAACACTTTTTTACACTATTTCATAATTATATATTATAAAGGAGGAACTCAACACAGGTCCTTATTTAATTTACAAGATCAACGTATGAAACTTGTATCTTCTTTTAGTATGTAAAAAAAACATGTAATTCGAAAAAATAACTCCCTAGTTTAAGGGGGTGTCAAAGTCCTACAGTTACCACTCAAACTGTTTTACCGATCGGATATGAATAATTAGTAATAACTAAATAAATAGGTAAAATTATGCAAATTCCAAGTACAGGTGCACTTCGTCTATTAATTATCTATCTTCCAGCAAAATTTCAAGTGAGTATTTCAACGATACCTTCAAAAATTTCTGCACCGAAAAAATAAGTATTTGCATCGAAATGAGTGCGTTTTTTCGGTGCAGAAATTTTTAAGGGTGTACTTGAAATATTTACTTCAAACTTTGCCAGATGATAGATAATTCTTAGAGGTAGTGCACCTGTATTTGGAATATTCATAATTTCAAGTATTTATTTAGCTATATCGAATTATTGATCCGGTTGGTAAGGCAGAAACTGTTTTATCGGTCGGATATTGATAGTTAATAATAACTAAACAAATACTTAAAATTATTCAAATCCCAAATACAGGTGCACTACCTCTGTGAATTATCTATCACTTGGCAAAGTTACAAGTAAATATTTCAAGTACACCCTTAAAAATTTCTGCACCGAAAAAACGCACTCATTTTGATGCAAATACTTATTTTTTCGGTGCAGAAATTTTTGAAGGTGTCGTTGAAATATTCACTTGAAATTTCGCTGAAAGATAGATAATTAATAGACGAAGTGCACCTGTACTTGGGATTTGCATAATTTTACCTATTTATTTAGTTATTACTAATTATTCATATCCGATCGGTAAAACAGTTTGAGTGGTAACTGTAGGACTTTGACACCCCCTTAACACGAAATATTAAAAAGAAATGAAGAACTGATCGTACGCTCAATACATGGAAGTACAAACAGAGGAAAACAATAAGGCTCTAAGTTTTCTGGTAGGGAAATTGATTATTTTTAAATTGAATATTTTTTATGCTCCAAGTTGTGGTAATAGGTTATAATTCTATTCTAAAGACTTTATTTTATTCCGACCTTGTTGGGGTCCTCTTTCTCATCAAACATTTCCCGCGCAAATATGTATTTTATACATCAGCAGATATATCTATGCATCAAAATATTAGTATTCCCTTTTTATTCTGTAAGTAACTTTTTCATCAAGGAAAAAAATAATCAAAATTAATTTTGACATTTAATGTTATCCAAAGTATTTCCTCAGTAGACATATTCGCGCGTCAGTAGAATAATTAGAGCTTCTCACCCTGAATTCTCGTGTGCGCAGCGCAACAAACGAGGCCGCTTAGATGCATGCAACTTAGAGAGCATTTGCGTGATCGTAGCTTATGGTTTCCTATGTAAAGATGAATAAGCAGGTTGCGTAAAGATGGGGGAATTGTTTTTCTAGCTCCTCTTCGTTGACGCCACGAGCGTTACCGAAAAAATTGGATCCGATCGAGGGCGCGATGAATATGCTGCGGAATCCTTGGTAACGAATCACATACACACTGATAATTATTCCGCGAACACATTTTTTATTTGCCTTTTTCGTTCACCTATTTCTGTAGTTTTTCATAAAAATAAAGGTTTCAGTACACAAGGCGATCTAATGCTATTGAAACATGTAGGACAGGAAGCGATAAAAGTAGGCAGAAAATCGAGACTGCTGGAAAAATAGCTTTCCAAAATAAGTGGCTAATCGTCGAGTCGATGAAATCAACGGGCTAAAATCGATTTTGTTGCGAATTTATTCACCAAGAATACCTACATGGTTCTCTGTTTCTAAGTTTAGCTTTTTGTAAGTTTGCTGTTGTAAATATGTGCGTTCAATTTCTATTCACTTATTTCAACTAGCCCTTAAACATCCTAAGAGGTTTGGGCCTTGCATGTACAATGTGCATATGATTTACATGAATAGTTGTGTCTGTATTTCCTTCAGGTATTAGATTATTTCAAAAATACAAAACTCGAAAATACGGGAAAAAATATAAAATTTAACTTTTCTGCCATTTTTGAGATAAAAATATGTGAATATAATTGGAAGTATTGCACTATGTTTTCTACACATGAGAAGTTTGAAATGAGAAATATCTTTTGTCGCATTAGACTTATTTCTAAAGTTTTATGTATTTATGTTGAAAATAACAATTCATAGACTATTATTAATTCAAGTAAAAATTGAAATAAATTAAACTAGCAGCTTAATTTGAACCATTCAAATCTCATTTAAGCCTTATCCGTGTATAGCTTTAATCCCTTTGGCTTGGAATGTGGCAATATAGTCTTGAGTCGTTTTAAGTGTAAATGCGTTTTAAAGCATCGATTGACCTGAACAAATATTGATTTACTACAAACTTAGAAATACCCTCGTACTTGAAAATAAGAATAAATTAACCCATTAACTTGAAAACAGGCAAAAAAAACCTTTTTTCGAACGTGAATTTTCCAATTTTTATCGGTCGTTTTTAATGAAACTCCTTACTTGGCAAGTTTTCTAGGTCGCTCTTTATATAAAAATATTTGTTTCTATTAAAAAAAAATTTTTAATTTTTGGCGTTTTTGGTTTTATATTAAAACTATGTTTTAATTTTTCGATTTTATTTATTATGACCTGAGAATTCCACTTCAACGATTGTAAATGCTATTTGATTTGGAGTTCGTTGTGTCAAGCTTCAATTTCTTTTTTCAATTAACTCTATACGATTTTTTGAAGCCGAGACATCACACTTTGAAGATATGATAATTTTTCTACCAGTCTAGAATTTCATAAAAATTAGTCACGAAAAATTGGATTATAAAATAATGGGATGGAAGTAATTTTTTTTGTCCATTTAGACGTTAATGGGTTAACATACAAACAAAATTTTTCTAATGCAATGTTTCAACTATAATTTTGAAACAATTTGGAATCTTCTATATTAGGTTTTGAAACAATCATAAATATATCTAAAACAGTTAATATAAATACATATATTCAATTTTAATGATTTTGTTAAGCATTTGGAACTGATTTATATGATTTCGTAGCATTAGGCACCATCATATAATACTTTTACCAAAATAATTATTATTTCAGGGATCAGCCACCTCCATTTGGCAATCTTATGTTCGATCGAAGAATTATACGTGGTAGTACATTTGCTGCAGCTCCAGTGCTCGTAAGTACTTTTTCATATTCAAAATTTAATTCTAAAAGTAATGATAAGGAATCAATAATAATTTTGGTCGTTTTATACATATGAATTATTAATACGGCAAAATGTATGGGAACACATATTTAATTATTTCTCTTTAAATTAATTATAACCTAAATCTATTTTTCATCGTCAAGTATTTCTCATCTTTTAACTCACGCAAAAAAGAATTGGCAAACGATATTAGTTTTCTTTAATCTTTCACCATCGAGATTTATATGTATACCTATACCACTTAATGAAAAGTCTGATTTGGCCAGGTTGATGGTGAACAGTCCCAAGCGGCGACGCAAGGAGAAACGAGAAGACGACAGGTGTCAAGAAAGCGAGCTGAATTGCAGTCAACAAGGGCAACGCTAGTACGAATTGGCACGCCTCCCCCAGTGGCAGGAAGGAAGCACGAGCCTGTGCAAACGGAACTTTTTCTCGAGGAGGTAATGGATAGGCGCGTTAAGCCAACTCTCTCGCACATTCGCACGCAGTACTGCTACTTCTGCTCGCACTAAATTTTAACCACCTGTTTTATCGACTGTTCAACTACACTTCTTTCCAACACATTATGGATTATACGAGTCCTCGTGAATGACATTTCTTTGCGAGACACATAAAACGGGACTTAGCAATTTGGTTTTTATTGACTATATTCAATGTATGTATTCGAGCTAGTTAAAACTAATTACCATTAAATTACAGTTCATTACTCGCTAACGATGAATGATCCTAATATAGCAGCTAGGTGCATTTCATGCGATTGTAATTAATGTCGTGCAGGTGTTATGAGTATGTTCCTTCGGTAAATTATTTTTTTGCATACATTAAAAATATTATAGATTCTTTTTAGTATTATTTAGCTTTTCAAAACTACTTCTGTAAAAATAAGAGAATAGCACAACACTTTTTAAAAAATTCATATTATTACTGTCATATTATTACTATCATAATCATAGACTATTTTACTATTAATTACTAACCATGGATTACAACAACTGATTTCTTTTTTTCCGAAATTAGTTCTTATACGGGGACTGTGTATTACTAAAAATAACTTAGCTCATTAGCATTTATCTCTTGTTCTGGCTTCTTTCAATTAGCGGTTTACACTTATTATACAATAACTTCACTAAAATAATTAATTTCACATGTTGTAAACAGAGAGTCACGAGAATTAAATTTAGTACATTCATTCGCTGGAAACTCGTCTAGACTAAATTATTATGTTCGTAGCTATTTGAAAAACCTGATGAATCGGAAGTTGCTGTTCAAACGGACTACTTTTTGGATAGACCTACTACTCCTCCATACTGTCCTCCTAAAAGGGGTCAAGATGTTGGTACACAAATTGAACCTGGAGATGTAAGTCACATGTCAATTATTTATAAATTTTTAATAATGTGATAATAATACTGTTTGATTCTCTGTGAGATAAAGGTGATTGTCAGTGAATCAAATAATTTTGCAATCTTATTGTTATCACTTCATTGAGTTATAACTATTTTTTACAATTAAGGACATTTAGCAGTACTTTCAAAAATGTTAAAAAATTCTGAAAATTTTATATGCTCTTTTTAGCATAAAAAAACTATTCCATGATTGTTTTTTAAATTTACCTACCGCTTCATTGTTAAGCAAATCATTAGTGACGTAATAGTACTTTATACCATTTTATCCTAAAACTGATTTTTAGGCTCTCATGGTATAAAATATTGTTTGACACTGGTGTGTAAGTTGAAAGACCACATGGGTGTAATTTGTCACCCGAGCGAAGCGAGTGTCGAACCATATTTTTTATAAGTGAGTCCGTAGAATTCGACCCTAGATGCCTTTTTAGTGTGGGTTAAGCAATCAATTTGTTTTTTCACGAATGCGTAAAGTAAAACACTTTACACACTTGTGAAAAAAATGGGTACTTTACGCACGCTAAACAGGCATCTAAAGTCGAGTTTTCGCACTCAGTTATAAAAAGCACTATTATCTTTGCCGGCCACACGGGATGTAGATCGCTACAAGTGTGAAAATTGAATGAGTTAACTTTAAGAAAACACGGTACTTAATTGAATAATTAATTAAATAATTTATAAATCTTCTATTGGTTCGTGCAGCTCTTCGATTACGACCTGGAAGTTCAACCGATTCTTGAGATTTTAGTCGGTAAAACTATCGAGCAATCGTTGATCGAGGTTCTCGAGGAAGAGGAAATTGCAGCGTTACGGGAACAGCAAAGGAAGTTCCTCGAACTCCGTGCGGCGGAGAAGGCCGAGCAACAGAGGCTGGAGGAGCAAGATAGACGTCTCCGAGAAGAAAAGGTACGATACCTCACAGTACCTATACATACAAAGCGCGTGCCCTTTATCGCTTCTTTAATTCGATCAACTAATGCTTTTTCATCGGTCTGTACGCAGGATCGCCGAGTGAAGCAGCACGAAGAGGCGGTTAAAACGCAACAAGAAACTGAGGAACGCGTAGCTGCTGCCGTTCTTCTCACGGGCTACATTGCCGAGCTTCTTCCAGCAGTTCTTGAGGGTCTTAAGCTATCAGGCTTCCTACTTGACGAAATAAAAGCAGGTAATGCTCATCGATATAATGATTCTTTATTTAGTTCCTGCTTTCGCGAGCATTTTATTTCGTGCACTGTTATTTTGTATCGCTAAAAGCTTAACGATCCTGTTTCAAGTCAAGATATTACGAGGGTACAATGTATATAATAACATGAAATTGTGTAGGATTAAAGATATTATACTGATTTAATAA
>UELU01137135.1:0-41157 GCA_900490025.1 Megastigmus dorsalis
TCCACACTCCCGAAATCGAAAGAATCCAAACAATTCATACAATGTTCCTTTAACCCCGAAGTAAAATTTGTGCTCCGTAAACTATATTGATTGTATTGAAAATAATATTATGTCGATCAAATAAGGTTTTGTGCATAATAATTTAAAAAATTCGAAATAAATAAGATACCACAAAAAATCTGCATTTTTTAATTCTATACTTTAACCCTCTTGCGCATAAAGTCGAGTTAACTCATCCACAGATTTTTCATCATAACTTTTTATCTAATTCATTTAGATATATATATTATGCTCAAATGAAAACCGAAGAACTGTAGATCAATAGTGTATAGATAGAAATTTTTATTTTGATGCTTATATGATATTTTAATGTAACAAAGTCGTATTTTTGACTAATTTATAAATACGATTACTGCATTTGTAAGCTACTTTTGAGGTAATAACTCCTGCGTAGGACGGCTAAGACATTATGGATTGGAAGCTATAAGATAACACCAGTTCTAACATTCAGGTCGTTCACTGGCGATAGAGTTAGAAATGAGCTACCACTGAATTTCCAATAATCGAGACATCTCATTGACGTATTTTAAGCTATATTCATAACTGAATGTTATTGCCATTATGGTCGTAATTTATTGATGCGAGTATACTTCTCGATGAATTGAATGTATAACTATAGGTAAATACCATAAAAGTCACGGAACTTGTAAGTCTTTATCATTAACTCATACAATTTCTGCTTTTGTAAAATCTCTATAAAAAATTTCGCAATATTTCACGTGCCTTAGAAATGCGATACTATTCATTTCCATCATTCAAGCCAGGACAAATAGAAACAAAAATATAAATGCACGAGTCAGCTTTAATGTAAAACTCCATTATAACCTCTGCACACAAAAATCACCCATTTCACAAAAGAATTCCTTCGCGATTTATTCGTCACAAAGCTCGCATCGCATATCCAACCCTTTGAGACGAGTACGTTAATTTGGCGCAGTTTCGAACGGACGCTGATGGATAAATTCCGCACCCGTAGTTTTGCACGAGAAAACAGCAGCACGAGCACCACCAGCAGTAGCAGCAGCAGCAGCAGCAGCAGCAGAAATACCCAGGTTGGAGGGTTGAAGTGCGCCTGCGTGGGATGTCCCAGGGCTTGATCGCGCGCCACACTCGCGCCAGTATACACTAAGGGGGTAGTAGGCGCGGACAGAGTTTGCTCCCTCGGCTATGCCACAGTGGCTCGCGGCTCAGTCGATGCCGGAAGCTCGCGTCGCACGCGTCGCTCTCTCTCTCTCTCACCCTCTCTTTATCTGTCTCTCACTCTCTCTCTCTCTCTCTCCCTTGCTCTCGTTCAACTCCCGCGATACAATAACCCACACCCCTCGCTATATCTCTCTCTCTCACAAAGACACACGGACACGGGGCCAGTGGCTCAGCGAGGAATAACGGGGGAGTAGAGAGGAAGGCTAGTGCAGGTTCCCGGTTATTCGCCGACGGAAGCTGGCTGCGAAGAAACGCAGGAGGAGAAAGAAAGGAGAGTAGCGGTGACATAGCGCCCAGCAGCAGCAGCAGCAGCAGCGGCTCAGACTCGTCTATAATACCCAGCGTGTGCTCGTACACTCGTCATGTCACTTCCCCTGCATTAGCGAGAAAGCACACCTGCGGACGCCCTCGATCCACACACACATATATATATATATATATACAGTGCGCGCGAAACGTGTATAAACTCGCGGGGTGTGTGTGTGCGAGCTTCGAGTTCCGTAAGCCACCAGAGAGGCAGCTGAAACAATGAGGGACTCGGGGAGGGCAGTGTTGCGGGGGAGTGTGATCCCGCAGGGAAGTGTCGCAGTTGCGGGATAACCGGCTCCCTCTCTCTCACTATCTCTCTCTGTGTGCGCGCGCGTGTGTGTGTGTGTGTATAACTCGCGAAAGCAAGTGGGCGGAGAGGAGTCTGACGTTGAGGCGAAACTCATCCAGCGAGCAAAGCCATCATCCTGCAGGAGAGGATGCGCGTGTATACGCAGGCTGTGCCTCCTCCTTCATACGTGTAGTAATTTCCTCTCTGTCTTTTTTTTTTGGGGGGGTTTGGGGAAATAGAAGGAGATTACCCCGAGAGGATCGTACCCCGTGTGTGTATTTGTTTGTGCGAGTGTCCGTGTGGGTGCGCGGGTGTGAGCCAGCGACTACGGATCAGCGGTATATAGAAGAAGGAGTAGGAGGAGGTGGCAAAAATGGGGTCGAGCGGTGCTGCTACTACTGCTGCTCTTCTGCGCGACCTCGTCCTCTTCTCTGTCATTTTTGCTCTGCTGACCGGTAATTCTATATATATATATATATATATTTATATGTATGTTTTATTCTTTTGCCCGCGAGTGTTGGCGAGAGAAGCGCCAGCACGAGGAAGCTGTTTCGGAAGGGTGCAGCAGTTAATTCTGGATAAACGAGAAAGATTGATTGGTGCACTCGCGTGCATCGGTGTCGTGTGCGAGATGTCATGTATACCCGATCATTGGGGATTTCGTCAGGTTTCGGGGGTACAGCGGGCGAGCTTTCATTTTTCTGTGGCACGAGCGTTTACAAAGAGATCATGTGCGCAGACGAAATATATCTGCAGTGGTTTATTATCTAATGTCAGATTGTGTATCTATCACGTTCAATTTGATCTGTGCGCACTCAATATTTTATTCAATCAATCATATAAAAGTCCAACCTTTGAATCGTTTAAAATTCATGCGCTTAAAACACGATTATTAAATAACTGTATGTCGTGGACTTGTATAAAAGGCTGATTTATATAAATATAACGTCTTATCACTCATGCTTATATTTGAATAATTTATAAGTCAAGATAAAAGGCATTGTCAGACGAAGAAGTATTACACGGAGCGTGATCTTAGACTTGATCGTCGCTTGCTCGCCATTCGATATGTATACTTATGTAAATCGTATATAAAAGATCCATGGATAGCTCCTAAATGCTTTTTCATATATATACGCGAGTACAGAAATGATACGCACGTCCGTTGACGTTTTTTCTTTCTCGTCAGAGGCGTAAAATAGAAAATTTATTATTATTGATCCGACGAGAGAACGCACGCTGCATATCGAGTCCCGAGATAGTTTATGCGCAAAAAGTTTTTCTTTCCACTCTCGTCGCATCGCAGCAGCGATTCGCCTCCCTCCCCTCAGCATCGCTCCGTATTTTGTATTCAAGAGCCTTATCTCGGTTACCCTTACAGCTGGTTACGAAACAATAGCATTGCTCCAAATTGACTCTCCGACTGCTATTATTACACTGTACCGCAAAATATTATTTTAATCGAGCCAATTCACTCTAAAGAACTAGCAATACAATACAATTCATATGATATATATGTATACGTGTAGATATACTGCTGTAAAGTTATTTTTATTTCGGAACGAAACATTTGTAGAAATCGTTTATATACATATTCTGTTCGTAAAAGTCGTCTACGATAAAGCAGCTACTAAAATCATTATTTTAATTACCTTTTTTTTATTATTTCTTTATTTAAAATTTATATACGTGTCCACGCCAGATGCAATTAATTTTACATATTTTTCTAGGTGCAAACGAGAAATCTTAAATGGAGGCACGAATCTCATTATCCATGCTTATTTTTAACCTATGTACTAAACGTAGTCTACATAATGAGACTATAAATACCGGAGATGAAACACGTTTGTTTATATGTCAATTTCAGTGTTCCCTCTTGAACAATTCTTTTTCAACAATTGCAAGAAAAACGAATATCTGGATTCTCTTATCGCATCGGTAGAAATAGGTGGCGCAGTATAGGTGTTCGAGTAACGACTGAAAGAATGCGCGAAATCTTAAAGACACAACGTTTGAAAATGCATTTACCTACTCTAACATTTTCACCCACACAATCGTTCTACCCAAGCAATCCAAGAAATATGCGCCTTTTGATTAATATAAGCCCCTGTCTTCAGATCATAAAAACAAATACATATAATACAAATACTCGGTACAGTCGGTTCATAAAAGTCAATTATTGGTCCGATCTTCAATTGTCGAAAACATCCCGATTTTCGTGGTATATACATACTTTCTGTCGTTTCCAAGTTTTCGGTCGTATGCCACCGGGCGATTACGTTTACTCCTACATTTCTTTGGCTCCGCGTTAGTCCAGGGGTGGGTCAGCAGCGCGTTATTACGTCTCCCTTTTCGCACTCGAGCCACCCACGAGATTTCTCTCTCTCTCTCTCCACTTTGACTTTCTCTCGCCCCTCTTCTCTCTCTCGCTCTCTCTCGCTCACTTCGAGCAACCCTTCAGAGCTGCTCCGCGCTCACCGTGGGAGTCGACGACGCGACGCTCTCTCCTTTTTCTTATATACCACCCGCACGTACACAACCTACTCCAACCCAACCCACTTTTGTCTTTGTGCCAGGATCTATATGCATACATGTATATGTTGTGTATGCGACTGTTTTATATACTTGCTTTCTGTCGACGAGCGCGTATATATATACCTTTTTGGAGTGCTTTTGCTCTTTTAATTATGCACAGGTTTTTATTCCCTGAATAATAACTCGAACTGATGCAGCGAAGTTAACGTGGTCATGTTTTTCATCGACGTATAAGCGGTTTTTCTAAATTTTACAATTGTCATACATTCCTCATCTGTATAATTAACGAGGTAATTAATCTTTGAAAAGAAACTTAATTGAAAATTTTCATCCTTTAAATCAATTAAGATATATATATATATATATATATACACATATTATCTTTTCATAGGATTAGCCTTGCATACTTCATTTAGTACATAATACCTAAAGGCAACGTTTCGTTTTATATACAATTTTTGATATTTCATCAATTAAATTAACGAAGAGCGATTATGGAATTTATCAAGTTTCAGGGTATTATAATCTCTTTACAAATCAATTTGCTAATCAAATAATGTTAAAAGTTGGCTACGAAAACAATAACAGTCTTGAAAAGATGTCGCTTATGATCGGTATGTATTATTTGATAAATACTATGTACCTAATCAGTAGATCCACTCACTAGACTAGGATTTAAAATTCAATATTTTACAACACTTTATTTTGCGCAACTAGTCCACCTATTATATTATAGATAAAAACATGTTCAAAATTGGAAATTAAATAATACAATAAGTAATTATTTTCAATTATTTTGCTTAGATATATTTTATAAAAACTAATGTCTGAAAAATCATTATTTTGCTAAATATTTAACAAATACTAACAAATAATAAATTGGTATAATAGTAATAAAGTTAAATTGATTAATAATTAAATATTGATCATTAAAACCATTAGAATTATGGAATTTCGAAATGAAATTCAATACTTTTATCAATTTTGTTAGAAACACAAATCATTGCGATTTGCAAGTTAATAATACTTACAGTAATTGCAACTGTTCCCCAAATGAAACGGAAATTTTAAGACAAGTTATTTAGCAACGTTTTGGTGTTAAGCAGCACACACAAAAGTAGGTTATCGAGTCATTATCGTGATCTAATTTTTAAACTTTTATTAAAGAAGATATATACTCTACATTTTACTCGTTTTTGGCAATTCATCAAAAACTAACTGCCACGATCTCAAGGATATTTCGACAAGTTGAAAACTCCGGATTTGGGTCGAAGTAAAACTCCTTACTGACCAATCAATGTTTAAGCGGATCAACTTACATTTCAAAAACACATTTTATTGCAAAATATTCATTTTTCGTGACTAAAAATTGATTTGCTTTATAATTGTCCTTTATATTTTTCTTATTTACATATTTCTATAAAATGGTACATACAAGTAGTGTAAATTGATACTGTATAAATGGAGGTGAAAGAAAATGCTTTATATCGTGAGTGTCTATAGCTTAAGTGAGGATGTACTTTGAATGGTGAGAATCTACTTTTTTGTCTTGCAAGTCCATGTAAGCAAACAATGTCTTTCGTTTAAAAATAACACGTATTCAAACTGTGCTTGACAAAAATGGAAAATAAATTCTACTAAATTGTGCTAATGCAAGTGAAGTTTAACATATCTGCCGTGTTTAATCAGTTAAATTGTGTAATATAGAAAGTATATTATATACGTACTTGTGAATAAAGTGCATAAACAACAGTATTTGGTCATCTCTATAAAGCATTACCAATGTATACGTATCCCAGCCGCAGAATAAAGCTATAAGTCTCGGCGTCTTATCAATTTATCCATTCCCGACAGAAAGCACCGGCTTCTTCACACTTATTTCGCTCTCTTTACACTTGCTTCCCATTCTTGTCCCGTCACTCTCAAAACTCTCTCCCTCTTTCTCGGTGAGTTTGTCTGTCTCTCTCGCTCTCCCGTCCCGCCAAGAGACCCGACAAATAATGTATGTGTGTCGCGTATATCGATTGCGCGACGGGCGCACGCGTGGCGCAGCTGAATGAAAGCTCTTTACGCCTCCGCGTTCGCTCCCTCCCTCCGTCTCTCTCTCTCTTTCTCTCTCTCGCGCGCGCTTAACTTGGGGGCACGGAATAGTCGCTATCCCCCTTGCAGCTGCCAAAAGTCATTCATGGAGGATACCTCGGCTCTCCGTGCGAATTTCGTTGCGGCCCAGCCTCGATCTATTACGCTCGTCCCTCCGCTCGGTTTACTTGTCTATTTTTCTTCGCCTCCCAAGGTCTTTGTCCTTGAGTATCCTTTAACATCTTAGATTTCCTGTGGAATTATATCGCTTGGATTAATTCGTTTTTAGTATATAAAAAAGCACTACTGGGTAGTGAAGTTTTTGACGCGAGCGAATGAATGGCATCGCTTTTAATGCAACACGAGATGTCATTTGTTCTTTTGTACCCAAGCTTGAAAAATTACGGAAATGATGTTACTGCAACTGCAAAGCAAAAGGAGTCACCATTATTTATATATACAAATATATAAGCTGAAATTTTGATATGATGAGAAAAGATTTTGTCGAAATTTATAGTTCAGATCCTTTGTGCAGATATTTGTTTTTGCCTCTGTGTAGTGCGACCTATATTTTATGTTTCCTATGTAGGGCAGCCACTTTTCGGGGACAGCGCGTAACTTTATTTCTTAACATTTTGAATGAAATTATTATATTAGAAACTTTTAATTAAATTTATTCAAATTACTTCGAAGTATTATTTCAAGCAATTAATTTAGTAAATGAATTAGAAATTTAATTATTCTTCAGCTAATATTATTATTATTTCAACTAACGATATACTATACATTTACCTCCAAGATTTACTTATTGATTGAATATTAAAGAAAAAAGAACAAAAAACGTAGTGAGAATAACTATTTTACTACATCAGAAAATAAAAAAAATCATTATAAATCTCACAAAGTTTGTGATACAAGAAGACCAATATTTGTTTTTTAATCGTCTACATATAATCTCGTGGAATATACTATCCATATTTAATTACAATTGAAACGGAATTATGAAAAGATTTAGTTGAAATAACAGACTTTTTATAATAATCAAATGTTATTGTATAAAAATTAAATAAATTACAATATATTTACCGAAATATATTAATTTTAACTATAATAATTGTTTTGTAATAATTTTAATTGCTGTGATAATAATAATACATATATAAACAAATTTATTCAAATTAGACTTAGAAACGTTAATGTATTATCTGATCGCGTACTGTTGTGTTATAATCTTAGCATAATAAATATCGATAAAATACATTTGAGAATTGGTTATCACAAAATCAGATTGATTATTTTTTTTTCTTTCTTATATTATTTAACGTCGCTCTATGTTCGCATTCGGTGCTAATCGTCAACGGAGGTCTATATACGGTGGGTTTGTAAAAAAAGCACATGCAATATTTTACGGTGCTTGCATCAGTCAGTCGAAGATTTTGGTGCAAACCCGGGTCCTCCAGACTTATATACGAGCCCATCGCTCTGCTGACCGTACCACAATAGGCCTCAAAATCAGATTGATTAGATCTCATACTTATTAGTTGCGTTATTAATCGGGAGATACTCCTAATAGTGCGACACGTATTATGATATAATTAATATTCAAGCGTTTAAATTAGCCACTTTTTTAATATTAATTAGTGTTGTTTAGCTATCGATAAGTTCTGCCTTATGACTTACAAATAAGCCTTTCATGTCCAGAGAAATTGACGCTTGTAAACCTACAAAAAAAAAACTGTAATACATAACGAGTACTTATATGTATATATTTAGCAGGCTAAAATACAGAAAATCCCCAAAAGCTATTATAATTTCATGAAAGTAGTCAGCCGAACGATATAAATCTAATTCGAAAACGAAACTCTTGACAGATGGCAATGCACAGACGGAATCGACGACGCAGTCTCCGGTTAACAGGGGAGCAGCGAGGCAAATGTACGGCAGCGGCAGTCTCCGACAGACGGGCAGTATGCCGATCCTCACCGGCACCACGAATTCAACGCCACGACGGAATAAAGACGAGTCCGACCCGAAGAATTCCCTTGGCGGACACGAGGAACAATTACCTATCAACAAGATTCACGAGCACGGCCGCTGGCGACAGCATGAAAGTAGGGCTCGAATTTCGCTTTTACGTTATTATTACAATACGGGTGCGATAGAAAATACCCGGGTTTTGTCTACGTTAGATGACAATGAAACACCACCGAATTACAGTAGATTATCTTACAATATCTATTTTTATTTATTTCAGTATAGGTAAGGTCATTTTAAAATTAGTCATATTGATCCAACAGTAATTGCTATTTATTCAATAAACAAAACATTTCAAATGGATAGATTGAAGTCAATGATAACTCGTATTTGATTTACTTACCCTTATCGATTACTACCTTAAGTCTATCAGAGTAAATATCAATCAGAGTAAACTCAAAATTAAATTACTCGTGAAAAGCCAAGCTCGATCAAAAGTGATTTCCAGTCCTTTTGACGTGATTATACAGTTACTCTACTAGTTTTCGATAGTACAGCGACAGAATTGATTTCGTAAGAAGAACATTTTTTCAACCCATCAGCAGGTGCGAATCCAGCATCCGACTTGGGTCATTACGGTCCATCGGGCTACGGGAGTTACAACGGCGCCGCGAGCCGTCAAAAGGTGCACCAGCCACCGCCGCCAGACTTTTACGAGCACGCGCGTATCCTGGACATGGACGGCGGCGACGACGGCGACGACGACGACGAGGAGAGGGACGACGAGTCGAGCGATGTGCCGAGCTACAGGAATGGAGCCCCCGTTAATGGGATGCGACCGCAGCCTGGTTTGGGTGGCACTTACGGACAGGGCAGATATCCCGCTAATGGCCGAGGTGGTGCCGATGCTGGATTTGGACGAGGTGTGCTTTACGGCGGTTTCGACGGAGGTTAGAGGTTTTTCAATTATATATGCGCCCTTGTGCTTTCCTATTGCTCGGGCTGAATTGGTTTTTTGATAACAAGGCTCACATATTCTTCTATCAATATATGTAATAATATTTATATAAAATTTCGTTACAAATATGTTGTGATTATACGAGTAAAAAAATAGAAGAATGTTTGACCTTTCAATGAAAACGTGCTCAGCTAAAATATTCGTAGTTGAACAAACGTTGTAAGGCAAATAGTGAGCGCGAAGCGTAATTATACATATATATTGAGTAAATTTGCAATATCTCGGGTTTTAATTAACATTTTTGAATTATGCAATAACGAGCTGATTTCTTAGAAGAAATTCAACAAACGTAAATGTTCAGAATGTCATTTTAGTCTATTGACTCGTTTCTACAGCGTTTTAAACAATTAAATTGTTAATAACTCTTGTAAATATCAAGATATGACAAAACATCATCAAAATTCGTAATCAGTATGCCAAAATACGTCTAGAAAACTTTGGTGACGTTAACTGGACCTCCATTTGCCACAAAAACTCTCCTGGTTCCTAGATTATCTAGCGCATAGCTATACCGACAACCATAATTTCAGCTATTTGAGAATTGTGTAATAAAAACAACTACTATTTATCATAACTTTATAATAGATTATAGCAATCGTTTTTTTAATGAAGTCTCAATGCTTTTAAGTATATGTATAGTTTATACGAGCCAATCTAACAATCCTAATAAAAATGAACAATCGCAGGATACGATGAAGTGGATAGGTCGAGAATACGAACGGGTCTGGAACGCGGCCATGGAATCGGCCAATACGGCGACGCAGACGACCGATTCAATACCGATCACAAGGCTCTTGTGCATCAGGAACTCGAGGACGAAGGTGACGCTAGAGCCGAGGCTCCCTTACCCTGCGGACCGATTTGCACGGACGACGAGTTCCTCTGCCAAACCTCCTGCATCTGCATCGACTTTGAGAATCGCTGCGACGGAGAAGTAAGTTGACGATTTGTTAAGCGATAGCTTATCGGGAATACTAATCGGATCCATCAATTAGATTTTATCATTAGATTAGGTTTCCTCAATATTTTATATAATGTCCTCTAAATTCACTATGAGCTAATATTAAACATTCATAAGCTAACAAATTTATATTGAAGGCGAAATTATTATTTTATTTAAGTTATTAAACCTATATATATATATATATATATATTATCTATTATTATACGCAACTAGTGAGCAAAGGTGATTAACTCGACGATAGTGAAGTTTGTCGCCCGAACGAAGGGGGACAATTACACGAGTTGAGATAACCTCAGCGCACGAGTTGCGTACAATATTTTTTCTAATAATGTGCGTTTAAGTCGATTTCTCGTATACGCATGCACGCGCGATATTGAACTTAACACATAATAGGGTAAGAAAAATTTATTTATTTTTCATTTCATCACATTCTAGATATAAATGGGTAATAATTGTAGTTCACGTGACTACTATTGATATTGAAAGAATGAAACCAAAATATTACAGGAAAAATGTTTATTTGATATTGCATATCTATACTAGCCTTGCATATCAGCAATGTACAGAAATTAGTTAATTATAAATTGATATACTTAGTGTACTTGTTAAATGAAAATCTGTGAAGTGCAATATTTTTGAAATGTTATTATTTTTCGTAATTAATAAAGAATCTAATAAGACCTTTCTGCTATATTAGTGCAATTACATTTTACTTACCCATGTACATGACAAAGTTTAGGTCAACAATTTCATGCATTTCCTGGATAAAATTATTATCATTAATTTCTTATACTAAAACCGTAATATTTAATAGCTATAAATTCAATAATCGTTTAAATAAATTAAAATCAATTGAGTTTTCCCTCACGGCTTATCTTAATTATTTAAGACTAAGTTATTCAAGTATTAATGTGTTCTAAGAATAATCATTTGTAATTATAGATAGACTGCGAAAATAATGATGACGAAGTGAATTGTGAAGGTTACGAGGGGCATCATTTTAATGAAACATGCACCGGTAAAAGATCAGTACGATGCCCAACCTCCGATAAGTGTATAGCTGAAGAATGGGTTTGCGACGGAGATAACGATTGTGGTGACTTTTCTGACGAATCTCGTTGCGGTAAGTTAACGAAATGTTGTATTTATTACATATAAATAATACTTATACGATATGATACGGAATAAAAATTGTAGTACATAATATTCGATACAAGTGCGCGAAGTCGGTGATTCACGTACGAGTGCTGTTCGTAGACCGAGCGGAGCAAGTAATGTATCGTATCATTCGTATCGTTACAAAGCGTCCAGTATAAAGGATGCTTTGTAAACATAAAAAATAGAAACATGTTTGATGGATTTTTACATAAAAATAAAACTTTTTTTCGCGTATAGATGGGCGTTTGTATGTGTGTGTGTGTGTGTGTAACAATATTTCTCAGGACTAGATAGACCACTCATTGTTTATGTCAGTTCAAAAATAATTTTTTTTTATTTGATGACTTTCTTCGGTTTTATGATTTGAAATTTACTTATTTTAATTTTTTTGTATGTTGCTGTTAACATTTTTTAAATCTATAGAATGCATTTGTAAGATCTGTTAATTACCTACATTTTGAAATATTATATGTTAAGATATTTTTCATTTGCAATAATTTCTATTAAAATTTATTCAGTAGTATTGTGTTATTCGTAAAAATATATTTTTGTAGGTTAGGTTATTATTGGTTATTTTATGAAACACCACATGCGTTAAATTGAGCTTCTCACAAGTTGTGTTATAAAATATGGTTCAATTCATGAGTGAGGAATAAATTTAAGTCTTAAGTTTTTTTTAAACACTATGTGAGAATTCTCATTACTTAAGTAATTACTTTTCACACTTATTTTCATTCTCGTGCATTTTTAAGGAGTGCGGCAATCGATTACTTCTCACACGCTATCTTCATACATGAAATCGAACTTCTTGAATAGTGTTTCAATAGTACATTTCGATACTAGTGGGATAAAGTGAGTATACCCTCGTGTGAACTTTTGCACAAGCGAAGCGGGTCTAGAAAAGTCATAGAACGAGGATAAAATATATTTTTCGTTAATGCATCGAATGATATTTTATGGCACATGTGAGAAACTTAATTTAATGCATGCCTCTATTTTCCCACGTGTCATCATTTGAACTTTTCATATGGAGTGTCATAAAATATTGTATGCATCATTTGAGTTCAGGTTATCCCAATTTTTCGCACTCGCCGAGTTTGTCTCCTTGATCGCTCACTATTAATGCGTAATTTATTCTTAAACCTCAGGGCGCAAAATAAACTTTCGTCCTATGACTTGAATCGGGCACTTTGCGCCCGCTCAATAGGGTGCTAACGTCGATTTCGCGCCCTAGAATTTAAAAAACAGACGCCGTAAGTGATCTCGTCATCGTGTGATTTGGCTGGTGTGATTCTCGGAGCAGGAATCACCTGCTTTGCGCTCTAGATACGGAATATACCAATTTTAACTCAATGTGTCAAATACGTGATTCACACATTTCGAAGGGAAGTGATTTACTTCGCACATTGAGCATCAGAATAGCATACAAAATTATGACTACAATAAAGGTGCATAAACAAAAATTGAGAAAACATTTTGCGCACTGAATACGCGCACTTGTATCGCAACGTAATATTTTCAAACTCATAAATTTATGTATTTTTCATACCAATCAACACAATTTTGAAATTGTATAATACAGGAGCTGTAAAAGCCTGCACTGCGGAACAATTCGAGTGCCGAAACAGCCTGTGTATTCCGCAGGACTGGGTTTGCGACGGCGAAAACGACTGCAAGGACTATTCTGACGAAGAAAACTGCAATATGAAAAAGTGAGTTTTTTAATCAATACATTTTCGTGAATTCTATTCTGAGAGTTCAGTGCATGACAAATTTTTGAACAGCCGAACTTTCTAAACTTATAAATACAACTTGAATACAATGAATTTAGACTTTATTTAGTTACTTGAATTTAATTTGAATATTTATACTTTGTCAAAAGTCTTACAAGTCATGAACTTTAAGGAATTTCAGTATAAATATTACTAATTAAAGTAAACTCTAAAAAGCCTTGAAAAGATGCATATTAATTATTATAATAAGAGTTATAAAAACTGTTGTAGATATAGACTAAAAGCTCTTGCTCTGTCAGTCTGCTGGCAATCAATAAACTAAACAATTATGTATTTACAAAATGTTTTAACAAAGTTTAACATAATATAATGTGCAGTTTGACGAAGAATTAAATGTTTTCTTTACTACTTGAACAGTGCAGTCCAAATTAAATAAACAGAATACAATCGCATAACCCTGAATCAGCAAAATAATAATAATCACTCACTTGCACCAGTTCAACTTCTCTTACATATTATAGACTTATAAATAAGCATCATAAACTACATCATTCCATGATTTTTCATTCTCTATATCGCGTAGCCAGTCTCTGCCTCTGTATATCTCACACTTGCTCAGAGTGCGCCTCAAAGTTTTTTTCTCGTCCGCTTAATTCCCAACTCCTCGCATGTATATATATATATATATATATATGTATAATTCGTGTCGCACGCCCACGCGTTTCCTCTCTACGCTACTTTTGTTGGCTCCTCGAGAGGGGCTGCTCGATTTCTATCTCGCTCTCTCTCTATCTCTCTCTCTTTCTCTCTCTTTCTCCCTTTTTCAGCAAGATGTATATATATACTTGTGCGCGCGCGTGTATACACACGTAGTAACGCAGCATCAAGTCCGGCCGCGCCACTATCATTCAGTCTTTTACTATTTTTTTTCTCGACGTCCCGCACAATCCACGCGCGCCCAGGAGTACGATGATACCGTCGAACGCGTATATATATATATATATAGATGTCGTAAAGCTCGATTGATAGGGAGGTCTGGGTGGCAGGAGGTTATAGGCGCGGGTCGGGGTCGCAAGTGAGGGAGCACGGCAGATTATTACGTATCGATGAGGGAAGGCGAAATGGAATTTACTGAATACAATCAGAAGAGCCGTCTTGTTAAACGCGAAAATGAGTCAACTATGGTTAGGCACGAAATTTGGATGATGCTGCGACGCATGACAAGCTATTTTTATATTTGGGCGAAATGTTACAAACCTTGTAAAGATATTTGTAGTTATACTTTGTTCTGATAAAACAATAATTGTATATTTGCAACTTGAATCATTGATAATGTAGTATCGAATTCAGAGGCACTGATACCTATACAACAATAACTATAGGTATAGACTAGTGAATGGTTCACGATAAATAGCTATCAAATCATTCGCGTATATATTTATTACTACTACTTACTGCTATATTTTCAGCAACAACATTATCTGTACATATCTCGTTAAAAAATCCAAACGTTACAATAACGCAGAATCCGTCGCTCCGTTCGCGTTTATCTTGTGCAATTCAAATCTCGTTCGCATCGTCTAAAATAATACCGCAGCCATGATACAGATCGCGAATATCTAGTGAGCGCGGGAATAAAAAAAAACATCTCATATACGGAATAGGAGCCTAAAACTTTCTCCCAAAATATACAAAAATCGCTTCTCTCTGTATGCGTGCGTGTGTAGGTGTAAAAGTGATACCCGCGCAGCAGAGAATAGCTGAAAAAAAAAAGCGCCGATATATAAGAAGGCGCAGACCGAGACGGAGAAGCAGGAGGAGTGGGAAGGAGAGAGAGAGAGAGAGAGAGGTTGACGCGTGGCGGAGGGTAAACTCGCCCACGCAAGGTCCTTCGTCGTGTCGCGTGGGCGTCGAACGAACGGACGAAGGAAGGAAGACATGAGGCGCACGCTGATGCTGCCGCATCGGCCTCCGCAAGCCCGATTATTCCCTCTCTCTCTCTCTCTCTTTCCCTCTCCGTCTGCCTCTCGCAGCCCTTTTCTGTTATTTTCATCTGTTCTCATCACTCCTCCTCTGCTCTTTCTCTTTCCTTCTGCACCCCAACCCCGCGAAAATTCATCTATCCGTCTCCCGTGTGTCGCGTGACGGACTTTTATTTCTTCCTGCGTCGCATAGTCGTAGTCGCGTCGGCATCGCGTCCACTTCCCGGAACCCGCACAGTCTAATTTTGGCGTTTCGTCCTCATTACCCCCGGTGATGGAAGCAAATGATGATCGCGGTATAAATATTTATTACGTCCCTCTGTTTGCTGGCTTATTATACGATGCTTCGCAACGTTTTATGAATACTTCATAAATACGGATGCAGCTGGATACTTCTTCGAGCGCGCGACTATTTCTCAACATAAATAGACCTATATATGTATAACATTTTTGGTACTTCGACAAAAGATTGAAATTGAATTTTTATCTTCATGCAGAGATATTTTTTAAATTAAATTTCTATATCGAGCTGCTATTTTTAATAATAAAATGTAATTGCACATCATAGGCGCAATAAACATTTTTCATTGATGATGATGATAGAATCATTACTTTTAATCAGTATTAGGTACAGTACAGACTGAATGCTGTCATAGAGGTAGCAAGGATATAAAGGTTTTATTTTTAAATAAATCATTATAAGGTTTCATGAAAAAACATATTCTGGATAAAGTTACTCTCATATCCAAAGTAAAGCATGTAAATAACGAGTAAACTGTATTATACAAATTACATTCGCCATAGAAAAACAAATTATGCATATTCTACGCAGAATAATGAGAAACGTATCCGTCAGTTGTATATAGTCATCGCTGAGCAAAAAAGCAGACCTCAAACCTTCATGGAATGCAAAGGATTTCATAATGATCACGTTAGTAGCGCTCCTCGCGACTATTACCAGCGGGTCTGCTCAAGTTTCTGCGAGAGACTAACATATAGCAAAGCCACACAACCGCTCCAGCATAAAGAGCCAAACTATACAAACGCGCACGTCAAAATAATAAACAGCGATCTTATTGTCGCGAGTGTATATACGACTCCGCACCACGCGTCGACTTTCAATGCGTGTCGTCGTTGCAGTGAACGACGGAGGGAGGAGAGAAAAAGCATTGTATATACGGCACGCGCACATCTAACTATCCTTTACGAATATCTGGTTACCAATGCTCTGTGCACCAAAACAATGCGTGAAAGAGATGCGAAGCGCGCGCGCGCGGGTGCAGTTGCATGTACATATAAGCAAAGGGATTAATTGTTACAGCTTTTTTTGTTGTTGAATACTTTGTGGATGATTGGCGAAGAAGTATATCCGTAAACAATAATTATACAGACGAAAATGTTACATGGAAAACCTCATTCCTCTCGTAGGCTATCGTAATGAAATCTCTTGTACTTACAAGGGGAAACCGAGGAGTCCGGGAAACCGATTTGGCTGAAACTTTGGAAAATGGTTTTTTATACCTAAAAATGAAGCTCAGTACTTATAAGTTCTGCAAATGGGCCGTAAATTCGAAGATAATGAGATTCAGCAAAATATACGAAAATACACATGCTACTTCAAATCAAGATAACTCAGAAATTAAAATTGCTACCGACTGGCGTAAAAAAGCAGATAAAAATAGGGAGAATTTCCTTTAATTCTCATTTTTATGGGAGTCCTTACCATTTTTCGTTCACAAGTTATGAATGATTGAAACTAAGACTGAATATTACATCCGAAACAGACTTCAGTTTTCCCACTATTTTTCAAGGTAAAATTGTTCTTAAATTTCTAACATCCATAGCTTTTGAATGAAACAACATAACGACTCAAATAAAAATGAAAATGAAAGGAAATTTTTCCTACATTTATTTACTTTTTCATACCAGTCAATAGCAATTTTAAATGTTGAATTATCTTGATTTGAAACAGCACCTGTTTTTTTCGTATATTTTGCTTAATCTGTCATTATTTTCGAATTTAGGGCCTATTTGAAGGACTTATAGGTACTGAGCTTCATTTTAGGTATAAGAAACCATCCTCCAAAGTTTCAGCCAATTCGGTTTCCCGGACTCCTTGGGTTCCCCATGTTAGTGTCAACGTTTACTTATAAAAATGCAAGAACTTAAAGTTCAATTCGCTTAGAATACATAGTGAATTATAGTTTTCTGGTTGTAGATCAAAATAAGTTTATATGAAATTAAAAATAACATCGCCAGTCATGTATATAATTTAAAATACACAATCTGAGCGCATCGTTTCGGCTAAAATTCTAAAACCATCGTCGTTATATCCGCACTGATTCCCACACGTACACCTTGGAAACTCTATCAACACACAGACAGCTTATACATCTCGCTAATCTTATCCGAGAAACTATATAGACACATGTATCCGCGCTGGCACCGCATCGACAGCAGCAGCAGCAACAGCGGGAGAAAATGCACGGGAAAGCAGTACTACTACCTGGGGGTCCAAGTGATTTTTCAAAAATGGGGCAATGATGCCAAAGGTGTATAGGAGAGCTGTGTATAGCAACGCGTGGATCGCGAGGAGAGGGAGAGTGAGAGAGAGAGAGAGAGAGAGGTGTGTATATATACGAGGCAGCGAGCTGCGCTCAAAACACGGGGATGTCAGATGATGGGGCGGGGGCGAGACGACTGACCGGCGATCCAGGCCGCAGGGGTGGGTTGCCGGGGCAACCGGGGCCTACGACGATGGTTGCGCGTGCTATCGACCACATGCCTCCGACAGCGCGCAGCTTCCGCTCGCTATACTCTCTCACTTCGGCTTTTGCCGCGCGCGTGTGCCTTTTCCTATCCCCTCCTACCCTGCTACATCTCTCTCCCTCTCTCTCTCCCTCTCTCTCTCTCTCATGCTCTCTCATCTTGTCATATATATTCGTATTGGCGCGAGCGCGCGCACTCTCGCATTATTTCTATATTCCTTTGATTGCAGCCTACGTCTTTCTTGCTGTTCTGGCGCCTCACTTTTTTCCAGGTGCTTCCTTGCTACATACAATAATACTCTTTTAAATATAGATATGAATGATGATCGTAGGCGGGATTCAAGCATATATAAGGATTGTCGCAAAATATATAAATGTTCTGCAGTTTCTGATTCCATGGTATTTTTTTTTCAATTGGTTGATCGATATTGTTCCTTTGTTCTATAGTTTCGATTTTCATCGACTATCATCATAACATAAGCTAGAATATTTAGTACCTATATTTGGATTATTTGATTACTTGATTAATGTATCTTACATCGCTAAACAATTATAAAACTTTAACTAGTAATGTTTATTTTTTACAAAATAAAAATCGTTGTAAAAATATACGTGATAATTATGCAATCCCAGTTGTAAATGTCCATGTAGATTTAATCATTTTACCAGATTGGTTTAATTCACCTAAAATTTCCTTGGATTTTTACCTGTAAAAATTTCAAAAACGTCAGGTAAAATCTACCAGAAATCCATCTGAAAGTCCACCCTGTTACCACATCATTTCCCGATGGATTTCACTTGAATTCCACATTTCAAATTAATCCTATGCTCATAAATTTATAAATTTATAAATAAATTTTTACTCTATTTATAAATTTATTAATTTTTATTTTATTTTTATAGAGTAAAAATTTATTTATAATTTTAATAAATTTATAAACATAGGAATGTGGGATTCAGGTAATTGCACCTGCAATTCTGGTGAAATTCGTCTGAAATTTCAAGTAAAAATGCAGCTGGAAATCCAAGTGGAATGTACCTGGATATTTACAACTGGGATAACGATACTTACAGGTTTTAGAAGATGTAAATAGCTGCTATATTTGAAACTCAATACTCTCAAATTTTAAAGGTTTATTTGAAATGTCAATAGAAAGAAATCTAAAGCTTCAATGAAAAAGTTTCTGCATAACAAGTGATTGCAAAATTGTAGACATTGAAAAATTATAATCATTTTCATATCAAAATTCATATAGTTACACAGGCCTACAAATTTTTAACCCAGAGACTAGACCTATCGTACCCGAAGTATTTTGATGCAGTGAATCCGAGTCCGTGCTCAGAATTGCTCCTATACGTCTGGTTTTCGACATATCCTAACCTAAAAGTGCAAAAAACACCGTTTTTGCCCATTTTTGAGGTTATATATACACGGCAGATTTATTTTTCACAGAAAAGTACACTCGGGATTTTAAAGTATAAATCTTCCTCTTTCAAATAACGTTGAATTTGTTCAAATATCTCTTTTTTTCGCTGAGATTTTGCAATTTTAAGTTTACAAATTTTTAAATATTATATATAACCTCAAAAATTCACTTTTAGGTTAGGATATCTCAATATCCTGACGTGATAGAGCAATTCTGTGGCCAGATTTAGATTCAGCGCATCAAAAACTTTCAGAAAAGTATTTTCTGGTTTCTGGGTAAGGAGATCGGTCTCATTCTGTTGGCCTGTATAATCTAAAAAGTGATCTATTGCATCATACCTATGTTATTGCCATGGCTTTCCATATATAGGAAAATTTGAAAATTTGTAAACTTAAAATTGCCAAATCTCAGCGAAAAAAAAAGATATTTGAACAAATTCAACGTTATTTGAAAGAGGAAGATTTATACTTTAAAATCCCGAGTGTAAATTTCTGTGAAAAATAAATCTGCCGTGTATATATAACCTCAAAAATGGGCAAAAATGGTGTTTTTTGCACTTTTAGGTTAGGATATCTCGAAAACCAGACGTATAGGAGCAATTCTGAGTACGGATTCGGTTTCACCGCATCAAAATCCTTCGGGTATGTTAGGTCCGGGGTCTGGACTTTTGTTAAATTTTGTCGGCCTGTGTTATTATATATAAATTAAAGTAGGTTTTGAATTCATTTTGAAGTAGTACGTAATACTTCATTAAAAAATCGATAATCCGAAGGTTTGATATAGAGCCTTTTTTTAATCTTCGTAAATAACTGTTCATATTTATAAAAACTTAATTTTTTTTCATATTATCTTATTAAACTTTGAATCGATTAATTCTATAAATGCCATTGAAATAAAGTTTTTCTTCTCATCGCCCTTTTGAAGATTTACTTTGTTGACTCTCCCTTTTTCTTCTTCTCCACTCTGGAATATTCGTTATAATCTGCCCAAGAACTCTGACAAGTGCACGTAATGGTCGTAGAAACTTCACAAGATGAGCTAGAAATAACTTGTTTATTCTAATTGAAATGAGTTTACAGTTTGACTTTAATCTCATTATTGGGGTGCAAGTGTGGTTGTTAAATGTGTCAATAGCTGTGGAATGAATGGCTTTATTTATAGATTGATCTAGTAAGTATACACCATCATAAATCGCACGGCTTAACTTGGAATTAACCGAGGTAAAATTGTTCTTGTAATTTTCTATTTGCTTGTTTTGACAACAAATTAAATTCACTAATCTCGTTATAAGATCACTAATCTCTAAGTTCATGCGATCAAACTTTGAAAATTCATATTTCGTTTCTACGGGTAGAAATTTTTAGCCAATGTACATCACTTGCTTTAAACTGTTAGAACTTAAATTAATTTTTACTCGTATAATTCAAAGCTCTGTAAATAGTAATGTAATAAGTATAATTCATATTTGAAGCTTGTTTTCATTGAACGCTCAAAAAGCACGCAAACGAACATACGGCCAAGTGTACATAATAACCTTCTACACAAGAATTAAGCATCGAAGAATTCATGTATCGAGTATCGCTTACAGTATACGCGTGACTTCATTCCCGACTCGTACTTTCTAACGATACACGAATCCGAGCCTCTATTATTCGTCAGAGGGTCGATGACAATTGTTTCTTACTCCCTTGCTAAATGTACCCGGTTCTCATAACGACAACAATAAGAAAGAGAGCCATTGCAATGGCAGCCATGTAAAGGATCATCGAATGAGGCGGTCGAATAGTTTTGCAAGCAGATTCATATATATATGAGAACAGAGACTATGTGCGCATCTGTGCGTGCGTACATGGTCCGTTAAGCTCGACATCGATTATGAGTTGGCTTGTTACACCATCTTCTTAAGCCTTCGTGTCTATTTGGAGAATTAACGCTTTTACAGCATGAAAATGTAAATCTGATTTCGAACTATGTTATCGATTTGCGTAGATATTATTAATAATTTGCAACTTACCAAAGCAAAAATTTCAATTTGTGATTTGTATTATTATTCGATTATATGCATTTTGAACCAGTTCGAAAAAGACTTAGTTTTTTTTAAATATTACAGATTTACTTCAAAATGCAGATATAGTTAGGGTTGATGTGTATTATATAAATATTTTAAAGTAACGTTCTCTTTTAGTTTAGACAGTTTTCTAACGCCTCAAGTATCGAGTAAAAGCTACCAGCAGAATTTTTTACTGCCGAATATTTTTTATAGGCAATAAAATTATGTAAGTTCTTTTCTTGCATTATTATATGTTTTTACATAAGAATCACGAGTAGATCAAATTTTTTCCTTAAATATACAGTACTTACTATGTAAATCAAAATATCTCCTCTGATACTTTTTTACAGTATATTTACATTTTGTAGTTATATAAATAGCACTATGTACACTTAAGCTATGATGTTATGAATAGATCAGTACTTAAGTTTTTATTAAAAATATAAAATATTATTTAAATTATGTATAAAGTTCGACTTATGATTGTTATGAAATATTTCTGAAATGCTTAAAACAAATTAACCAAGTCTATAATTAAACATTTTGATCGATATTCTTTGAATACATATAAGAATACAGTTTATTTAAGAAGCCTATATAACACATAAAAGGCTATAGCATTCACAAGATCAGCCCATAAAATCTCACCTGCGCCAGTTTCGCTTACACAAAACTGAATTCGGTCAACTCAGCAGTGCAGATCCTTTTATACAGGGAGCGTTTGGACGCATCGCCGATCTCGCCCACGCCATTCGCTAGAGCGGGAAACAATCAATTCACTTTATCCACGTGTCCCTTTAATCAATTGTTACGGTCTCGCGATTCAACTTTCACTCCAGTTGTGACTCTACATAGGTGTGCACAAAATCAGCGCAGTGCACATTTCGTTAGGGGCTGCACGTGCGGTTTTGCTTATTGTTAAGGGCTGATTGGTGCTTTCCGCCTCAGCGAGTCTACGCGCGTAACCCACATTACCTGCCTATACATGGATTCGTTTTTGTGTCGCGCGAAACTCTATGGATGCGCGCACACGCACACGCACACGCACACACACACACACACACACACATTATATATATGCAACAGCTTACGGGCTTATCGCAATTGACCTAGTCCTGATCGGAGCTAATCGATTTTCCATAATTATCTTTGGGACGGAGGTACGTAGGCTATCGTTAGACGATAAAAGTGAAAGGTTCGCGTTGGCAGTGCGCGTAAAGATTGTTGTGTCATACCTCGCTGCCTCTACTGCCATTTGAAATGCAGCGATTATTCAATGAGCCTTAAATAACTATGAAGAATAGTGAAAAATGTTTATAGGCGAAGAGATTTGCAATAAGATTCGGTTATTCGCTTTTTTAATATATACTTATTATGTACTTAACAATAAATTCCTTCATTCACTTTACAATAATTGAATTTAAATTGTTATTTACACATTTAAGATGGTATATAACTCATTAGAGTTTATCAAATAAAATGATATAGTTATGAATTTAAATAAACGTGTTCATTCATATTATCAAAGATATAAACTACAGGATTTATGAAATAAAATTAAAAAAATAAATCAGTAATAATGATCAATTTAAGTGAATTAATTAATTTACAGGATTAATAAATACGTTAATTAATCTTATCTTGTATAATCTTGCAACACCAGCAGTCAGCACAAACAAAGAAAGGGAAATATAAAAGCATCAACGACCGGCTACTTTGTGCTGCAGTATACGAGTAGAGGACAAAACAAAGAACGCGAACGCGCTGCAGCTTTGTTAAGTAACCCATAGTTGGAATCCCCAAATCTCAGAATGCATGGTCACTGTAGGGGAAACTAAAGAGGGGTGAATGATCACACGTCCGACAATGTTTATTTCTGTACTTCCGAGTGTTTAACATCACAAAAGGCATTACAAAAGTAACATTTTTAAATAAATAATAATGAAAACTTTTATAATTCTAGATATCTATATTCAAGTTCTTAGTTTTGTATACAACGTTTTGTATTGATACTTAAGAGGAGATGACTAGACTATGCAGGTCCTGGATATTCTTGAAACTTTCAGGAATTATATTTTGTGCAAAATCATGAGACCCGTGTATCAACTTTTTATCGAACATAGATAGACCATGGAAATTGAAATATTCACCAATTCGTATTGATTTTATGAATTAGTGTATATATCTGTATATTTTCTACAAAATGTATATTATACCATGTGTATATGAAAGCGTATTCAACGACACTCATATAACAATAACTAGCTATTCGTTAGGGAATAGTTGACGTAATTAGTTATCGAATCATTTGCATTATACCTACTGCTATATTTCCATCCACCAAAATCATCTGTATCTCATTACAAAATCCATACGTTCCAATATCGCAGAACGAACTGTTCCATTGGCAGGACCCTCATGTCTGGCTATCTCATTGTTAGTTTTGTACCTATACAATGCAATAAATACAACGCTGCAGACAATTTCTTATCGCAGAATTGAAACAAATTGTGAATGTTTTCGATAATATTTACAATCAAATTAAATTGAAAAAATAAACCCTTTAATTATTATTGTTAGATTTTAAATGAATAATGTTTTTGCTGTATGTTTTTCATTTTAACTTTGTATTAACTTATTTAATTATGCTTTATGAAATACAATGAAATATTTGTTAACGCAACTACGAATAAAACTTTTACGTTACAAATTTAAAATATTCCGTATGGGAAAAGCGTAAATAATGACGAGAAAGTATAAGAAGAAAGGAAAAACAACCGAAGTAAAAAAAAATTTCATCAACTGTTTCAAGTATAATCAAAATACGAATATCATTAGGTTTCTTGCATCCCTTAGTCAGCCTTTTATAAGAACATCCGCCCCTACGCGTCAAAACAAGGCTTAATGTCCGATGCTTGGTTCCCTATAGTTCTCTCCCTCGTTTATACGAAAGCACGTCACACCAAGCGCGACTCATCGCATACGCGCGACGTATGTTGCGATACACAAAAATGGGGTGAACATCTGCGCGGGTGAGGGAAACATGCGTAAGGGCTAGAGCGTAGTGATTTTTGTATTAATCTGTAAAGGCGGAACAAAATGAGTTGCGGTGGCGTACGATAATCCCAAACCCTCGAAAACGGGAATTGTAAGCCGTCCTTGCATGAATGTTGGGTAAGACCATGGCATCGGGTAGTATAAAATCTGTCAGAAGACAAATTGCAGGGGCGATGCGAATTGAAAATGAGTTTTTTTTTCAGACTGTATATGAAAGTATATCTTTTTTAGAGATACAATATATATTTAAAAATACTATAGGATTAGCGGAAAATAAAAAATAATGCTATTTTTATTATATCGATGTATATGTATTTGAAGAATAAATACAAAAAATTATTATATTTATTTAAATGCATGAGAATTGTAATATCGTAATGATTGAAATAGTGTAAGAGTCAAACTATTTATTTGGCTATACAATTGCAGTATATGCCTATTATAATTTGAGTTAATATAATATATAGTTCGTTTTTAATGAATCGTGCATTATATGTATAGTAGCTTATTAAAAACAATTATTACGAGCATCCGCAATTAAACAATAGACTAAGTAGTCTATTTAATTGCGTAAGTACGCAAATTCACGATTTAAATAAAAAGTAATGAAATATGAATGATGATTTTTTTGTTACAGAATATGTTACGATTCCGATTTCACATGTCTAGATGGAACTTGCATTAGTGACGATATGAGATGCAATGGACATAGGGATTGTGCAGATGGATCGGACGAACTAAAATGCGGTATTTCATCAAAAATCGTAGCAGCTAATTTAAGACCAGCTATATGGAACTATAAGATTTCTTTAACTTCTTGAATTGACTTTCAGAGCTGCGTGATACTCAGTGTAAAGAAAATCAATTCCAATGCGCCTATCCAAGATGCATCTCCTTGTCATTTAGATGCGATGGGGATGACGATTGTGGCGATGGAAGTGATGAAGAAGATTGTCCGTCGAATGCTGATACTAGCTGTAGTACAAACGAATTTAGGTAACATCATCGAAGCTTCGTCAAACGATTAAGATCTTTTCTCCTAAGCTAATCGTCATACAAAAAAATATTAATCTCTTTTTCACATTTTCTATGTTTAAATCGGGAATATTTATAAATAAATAAAATCCTTGTCTCGTATACGGGATTATACTTACAAGGTTAATTTATTGCAATTTAAATATTTCAGATGCGCAAGCGGTAGTTGTATAACCAAAAAATGGGTTTGCGACCGGGAATACGATTGTAAGGATGGCGACGATGAGCACGACTGCAATTATCCAACGACGGAGAATTGTTCGGCAAAAGGAAATTTTGGCTGTGCATCCGGCACTTGCATACCCGTAAGTAGAAACCGAGCTGGAAGCTACCATTCTTCTTGGACTATTGTTTGATTATTGAATAAAAAGAAAAATGCTCTATGGTTTTGCTATTCTTAATAATACAAATATATCTGACAATCTATTTATACAAAGACCATACAGATCCAAAAAATTTAATCTATCTCTTGGTCAAGACTGTCCTAATTTAAAGGAAAGTTGAACTATTTTCAACTACACATATATCGCTTGTATTAGCAAACAGTTGAATATTCAAAAGGCGTCAAACCCCAAATGGATGTTTCTTCCAGACTATATTCATCAAGATCGGTCCTGAAATAAATCGATAAGCCATTTTCGATGTAAAATTCTCTGAACTTTAGATATATGCTGTCGGATTTCAACTAAATGCATATTAAAATAGTTATAATTGTATGTTTAATAAAAAAAAAAACGAAAATTGGAGTGAATTTTTTTTTCATTTCGTACTTTTACATCGAAAATGTCGATGAATTTTTATGATTAGAGAAATTTTTGAGTCTATCGACCCTAACCTTTAAAGTCTCGTTGGAATTTTTCGATTTCATTCATTAAAAGCCGCAATATTGTACTTCGAAACATTGTCGAATAACGTCAAATACCTATATCACCTATTATTTTGCATTTTTGCAGTATACGATTTAACAAAAATTTTGGCTTAAATCTCACTTTAAAAATTAGGGTCGATGGACGGAACTATTTATCTAAACATAGAAATCCGCCGACAGTTTCGACGCAAAAGAAAGAAATAAAAAAAATCACCCTAAATTTTCGTTTTTTTTTGTTAAATACACAATTATAAATTTTTTAATATGTATTTTATTAAAATTCTGACAGCATAAATCGAAGGTTCAGACAAGTTTATGTCGGAAATGGCTTACATTGATTTTTTTCAGGATCGATATCATATTAAATAGAGTCAATGAAAAAAGTGTAGAGGACGCGTTCGTTTGGGGCTACTGGGTCAAAGAAGCTAGACTTTTGATAAGGCAAAGTGCTACCAATTTACACCAGTACAATATTGTATTAATCTTTTAATTTGCCACCAGCGTTCATATGCCTGCGACGGAGTACCGGACTGTTCAGGCGGTGAAGACGAGGAAGGCTGTCAGATGGGATGCGAGCTCACCCAGTACATGTGCAAGTCGCCGTCCGACGCGTCCACGAGCAACGACACCTCGATCATTTCGCATTGGCTGATGAAAGCGCGCGAACACGATCGCTACAACTGCATAAACATGAAGCACGTCTGCGACGGCTTCGCTGACTGTCCCGAGAAAGACGGTGAGCCTGCACTTATCTCTTCATCTTTCCCTTTGGATGTAAAAATATCTGTGTCGACTTAGCTAGGGAACTGCACTATAGCGTAAAAGGAAATGTGCGGACAAGGTTATATTCTGAAATAAGGTATTGCTATCGTATACATCGGTATTCGAGTTGATATTGAGATGCTATGTGGAAAATACGAAGCAATTAATCATTTGTAAATTACTACCTTTCCATCAATGATTGTGACATACTATTTTTAAGATTACTTATATTATTATGATGTAGTGGATATTGTAAACTATTTATGTTAGGGAGAATCAAAATATCAATGCATTCGAAAAATTTTGTAATATTTATTATAAAAATAGTTATTTTTTTTTATATTCTATATTTAAAAATAAAAATGTCTACAGATGAGGAAAATTGTCCGAAGAAGGGTCAGTGCACTGATAAAGACAAATGTACTCAATGGTGTATAGTGACCAGCGACAATCAAAGAGCTTGCTCTTGCGATCCTGGTTACATTCTTGGAAAAGACAATGCCACTTGCCAAGACATTAATGAATGCGAATTTGAAAAAGTACGTGAAAGAGACTCTTACTTCTGAGTAGTGAACAGGAAAGATATCCTTATACTATAATGGTTTATCGTTGTAATTTTATAGGATCCAGTATGCAGTCAATTGTGCGAAAATACTAAAGGTTCCTTCAACTGCAAGTGCGCACCAGGATACGTCTTACGCCCAGATTCACGAACCTGCAAAGCCATTGGAGCTAATCCTACTTTACTTCTTGTAAACCGAATCGACATCAGACAGGTAAGATTTTTAGTTCTTCTACCTACATAAATAAAACTTATGTGTCGAATTATTTATTTAGTACTCTTATGATGAATAAACTTATGAATTATTATGATGTATATTAAGATAGCAACGGTTTTTAAATTAAGGATGTTTATATTTCATAAAATAGTACGAAAAATTATCTGAACTTTGAAAAATCAATAGAGAGTGTATCTTTTTCAAATCAGTGCGCGAAATGCAACTTCTCATGCTGGTTTTTAGTGTGTGAGAAGTGTCTGATGCACGCGTTTTGGCGAACACTATGCAAAGTAAATTACTGAGCGTCAAAATACAAAGAAAATATTACAATTAAGAAAGGCGTGTAAAGAAATACCGAGAATAAATTTCGCACTTAGTTAAAAAAAAAATAATATACGATATAAGTGCGCGTGATATAATCATTGCACTCGTGCTTTTGTAGCAATCTATGTACTCGTGCGTCAATCACCTACTTTACGCACTTGTATCGTAATATAGCATTCTCTTCTCCTAAAAATTTCTAATAGAGTGCTGACTAAACAATCAATGGACTTAAATTAATTTTTACTTTTAGGTTAGTATCAGTGGCCCAAAATACACATCGGTTCTCAAAGGATTGGAGAACGCAATTGCTTTGGATTACCATTACAAGCATGGCCTCATCTTTTGGTGTGACATTTCAATGGATGTCATCCGCCAAGTAAATGTCGATGGCACAAATATGCAGGGTACTATCAAATGAATAATAAGTAATATTAATATCATCTTCTGGGCAGCTTATTAATATCAATGATACTGTTGACAGATGTGACACGCTGGGGCTTGGAAACTCCCTGTGGTATCGCCGTCGATTGGATACACGATCTTTTATTTTGGACGGATTCTGGTACTAGACGTGTAGAGGTTATCTCACTTGACGCACGTGTACGCCACGTACTTGTTTCTAGTGATCTTGACAAGCCACGTGCTATCGCAGTTCATCCTCATTACGGCTACGTCTATTGGACTGATTGGGGTACAAATATTTTCACTTGGTTTTTTGAATTTAATTGAATTTCTGCGCGCTGTTTTAATGAATTACTGATGATAAATTGGATATTAAGTAAAGGATTTATCTCTTATCGTGTTTCAGGGCCAAATCCCAAAATTGAACGCGCCAACATGGATGGCAGTGAGCGTACAGCTTTGATAACTGACTCCATTTATTGGCCAAATGGCCTTACCATTGATTATACGACCGATCGCATGTACTGGATAGATGCTAAGCATCGTGTCATCGAGTCCGCGCATATCCACGGCACGGATCGCAAGAAAATTGTGACGCGAGGCCTACACCATCCCTTCGCGATCACCGTGTTCGAGGACGCGGTGTACTGGACCGACTGGCACTTCAAAAGCATCTCTGTGGCTAACAAGAATAACGGCCGCGGCTACAAGACTATACACTCGAAATTACAATTCCCTATGGATTTGCGCAGCTATCACCCGCAACGACAGCCCGACTTTCCAAACCTCTGTGGCGACAAAAACGGCAATTGTTCGCATATGTGTCTACCCAACAGTATGGGCTACAGTTGTGTTTGTCCCGTGGGTCTTAAGATAAACAAGGACGGTAAGACTTGTGCGGAAAACGCCGACAACTTACTGATATTTGCCAGAAAGAGGGATCTAAGACTCATCAGTTTGGATCAATCTGCCAAAGCTTTTGATATCGTCATACCGGTAGATAATATCGAGGGTGCCGTAGCTTTAACTTGGAATGCAAATTATGGTACGATATATTGGACCGATGTCGAGGCTGATACAATTTCCATGGCGACCCTGCGTGGGTCTGGACAAGTAGCTATTATCAATCATAATCTTGGTGAGCAAACTGTACTTCATTAGTATAATTGTCGTAATTTTAACATTTAATTTTAAAAGATTAAAGAAGTTTAACGGAGAAACAAAACTACATTGCAGAATCTCCCGCTGGATTGGCAATGGACTGGATTAATGAGAAATTATACTGGACTGATGGTGGAACTAATAGAGTTGAATGTTCTAATCTTGACGGAAGTATGAGAACGCTGTTGATACATGAAGGTCTTGAGAAACCAAGAGACATCGTCGTCGATCCAACAAGTACGATTTGAACTTTCACTAACTCATACGTATACTTACTAGATTTGTTGAATAATTGCTTTTTATAGCATGCCTTGGAAATTGACTATTGCAATACTAATAATTTCAATGAAAATATATGAATAATTTAGTTTTAACAAAGAATTAATTTAATTTATAGCCGGCTGCATGTATTGGAGTGATTGGGGCACACATCCAAAGATCGAATGGGCATCTATGGATGGTACAAATAGACGAATACTGATAAGTAAAAATTTAAACTGGCCCAATGGTCTAGCTATCGATTTTGATAAGAGACGATTATACTGGGCTGATGGTGGTACGAGAAAAATCGAATATTCAGACCTTGATGGAGAGCATCGTACTACTATCATATCATCTCGTAAGTATTTAAGAATTGACAAAAATCAAGTTTGCTCTTAATTATATATCCTAATAATTTTTATTTTTCATATACATAAAAATATATTAAAAAATCGTTTACTTCCATTCAGCTGATACAAAACATCCATTTGGTCTGGCTCTACATAAAAATAAAGTATACTGGACCGATTGGGATACAATGAGCATTCATCGTGCTGATAAAGATACCGGTAAAAATGCTACTGCTATTCGATCAGGGATCTCAGGTCTAATGGACGTTCGTGTTTTTCATCGGGATTTACCGACTTTTCCAAATCCATGCAATCGTGCACCTAAATGTTCACATCTCTGTTTACTAACTTCTATGCCAAAACGTTCGCGTCATGCGGTAAGCAGTTGCGCTTGTCCGACTGGCCTAGTTCTTGCTGTAAGTATACGTCAGTTTTAATATTAATTTAATCAGAGAGTATACTCGCATAATGCATGAATTGTATTCAATTTAATCATGTACATGCTACTGGACAAATGGCATGAATTATTATTATTTTTTTTACATTGATGAATAAAGGAAAGAAATTTACGTTAACTAAATTAATATTAATGTCTATTTAAATTTCTATGCTTAGCCTGACGGAAGAACCTGTCCAGAGACGCCAACAAAGTACCTTCTATTGTCTCACCGAATCGATATTCGCGTGCTTTCCCTAGACACAAATTATACGGCTGATGTTGTACTACCTGTCGGTCCCATGAAGAATGTAAGTGGCGCCGACGTCGATTTGGAAACCGACAACATTTACTGGACTGATCCTGGAAAACGCTTTCCCAAAACAATCAATAAAGTATTGTACAAATCTAGCAACTGGAGAAATCGAAACCTTACTGGTGAACCACTCGACAGTGGAGATACCATAATAGATGGCTGTATTGATACTGTCGACAGTCTTGTCGTAGACTCAGTTGGCAGAAAGGTTCGTACAGTTAATAAATGTTACCTAAATATAAAACCTTAATTTGAAATTTATCAAGTAATTAACTGGATCCTACATTTTGATGATTAGCTCTATTGGACAGATGTTGGATTGAATAGCATCGAAGTAAGCGAGCTAGATGGAAAAAATCGTACGGTTTTAATCTGGTCAGGTCTTGATAGTCCACGAGCCATTGCGCTCCACTATCCCGCAGGCCTTCTGTTTTGGACGGACTGGGGTCGAAATGCTCGGATCGAAAGATCAGATATGGACGGCGGTCACCGTACAGCGGTCGTGACTGAAAACCTCACTTGGCCCAATGGACTATCGGTCGATTTATTCGCTGATCGCATTTACTGGAATGACGCGAAGAGGAAAGTGATTGAGAGCGCGGATCTGCAGGGTCAGGATCGCAGAGTGATCGTCGCAGAAGTCGAGCATCCCTACGGATTGGCCGTTGTTGGAGACTTTATTTATTGGAGTGACTGGCACGAGAAAGCATTATTAAGAGCAAAGAAGTCCGATGGTACCAATAGAAAGATTGTGCTGGGAAATCTTGCGGGCATTATGGATGTGCGTCTGGTCGATGTGAGTGATCGTCTAGGGCACTATTTAGACTATATTTATGAAAAAGAGTGGTTAATTTATTAGTTTTAATCAATAAATATTTTTCTATTACAGAAACAGCAAGTTCGACCAGAGAATGCTTGCGGGAAAAATAATGGTGGGTGTTCACACTTGTGTCTAAGAAATCCCAGTAGTTACAGTTGTGCTTGCCCTACTGGTATCATCCTAAACGCTGACCAGAAAACTTGCAACAACACGCCAACGAATTTCTTGTTACTGGTAACGAGAAAGTCATTAGTTAGGGTATCGCTGGACACTCCAGAAATGTGGGAAGTGGCATTACCAATCAAACAACCACAGAGCATGTACAAAGCCTTTTCGATTGATTTCCATTGGGAAAAGAAACTAATTTTCTACGTAGATATAAAAGATAGAGTTATCAGGTACTGTAAAATTTAAATGATTTTTTTAATTAAATAAGCTTCGTACGAGGAATGTAAACAGTTTCATTTATTTTGACTATTAATATAATCTTGGAAAAAAGTGAATAGTGCAATCATAACATTTTTAACTGTTCGAAGACACTGCACTAATTGGCATATGCTAATAAATTAGTAAAGTTCCATTTCAAGTAGAACAACTAATTTTATTTACATATTCAGTCTATAATAGTTCTCTTTATTTATTTCTTTCTGTTGATATTCGTAGGAGTGTTAACATGCGAGATTTCAACGACGTCAGGGGAATAGTCTACGGTTTGAACGAATCTTGGCCATTCCGCATCGCAGTGGATTGGCTGGCGGACAATATTTACTGGACGGACAAAAAGCACAACTTGATCGAAGTTGCTCGTCTTGATGGCAGCAATCGAAAAAAGCTCATCGAAAATCTCAAGGAACCCCGATCGTTGGCTATCTTTCCCAGGGAAGGATACATTTATTGGACTGAGTGGGGCGACCATCCGAGTATCGAGCGAGCGGATTTGGACGGCAACAACAGGAAGACCATCATCTCAGCGGATGTCAGTCTACCTAATGGACTCTCTATTGACTACGCGGCAAGGAAGCTTTATTGGGCGGACGCATTAAAGAATAGGATCGAAATGTCAGATCTGCATGGAAATTACAGGGTTGCCCTCGTTCCGCAGGCTCAGAGTGCTTTCGGCTTATCTCAGGTAAGATTCGATTAACTAGATGTCGTTTTATCGCAAAAAATTGTGAATTATTAATATAAAGATTCTTACTTTTTTGCAATGTAAAATAAATAAAAAAAATCTGTAAGGGAAAGGAGTTAATAGGAGTATTTTTTCTTACAGTATGGAAAAAATATATACTGGAGCAACTGGTCCAAAGATATGATCGAACTAGCTGACAAGCACACGGGGAAAAATCGCAATAAAATTCGTGCAGTCTTGGCAGAGATTAAAGAGATCAAAGCTATTTCCGCCGAGAGACAACCTGGCTGGACACCGTGCGCTATGGAAAATGGTGGCTGCAGTCATTTGTGCTTCTTCACCAAGAAAAACTACACGTGTGGATGCCCTGATATACCAGATAATTTAACCCCTTGCTCTACTGGTTGGTTCATCGCGCTTTCCGAGCATATTTGTTTTTATTTTTTTACACCTTTCTTCTTAGAAATGGCGCAAGCTCTTAAAACACTTTGCTCATCTCGTTGCAGTGCCGAAGAAGCGAATGCCACTGCGGAAACCCGGCACCGAGAACGACCCGAGCTACGATGACATAGATGACGAAGACATCTCGCCAACCCCGAAGACCTCGAGCGGTAGTAACCGCAATCGAGGCGATGGAAAACTGAATGACTACAATCGTGCCAACGGCGAGGCGATAAGTCTGCGCACGATGATCACGACGACGGTGATCCTCCTAGTCATCACGGTCGCCATCATCATCGTCATCATCTATCTGCAATGTCCGCGCAAGAACAAGCGCGAGGAGTACCCGTACAACAGTCGCAGGAACGTTCTGACCTTCTCGAATCCGAACTATAACGCATCGGCGGGTGCAGAATTGGCCACGCCGACGAATCAGCAGTCGCAGGACAAAAAGGGCTTCATTTGGAAGAGGCTCAAGTACGACAAATCACAGGTATACAACAGTTGATACTCCTTTGTTGGAAAGAATATTATGATCTTGCAAATGTTCGCTTCCATTTTCTATGTAAAAAGCTTTCAATTGTCGAATTTCGAATTAGATTCTTTTATTAGGACACGAGGACTGAATGACAATTCTTTTTTCAGTAGATAAGTAACGCGGAGTAATGACAAATCAATTCTTTTCTAAAGTTCTGAATATAATTCATTTGTTTCTGCAAGTTTTCTTTCTTGATTTTTTAGATTTGAAAGATGAACAACCAAAAATTGCTAGAAACACGCATATTATTAGCTTTTATGTTTTTTTACTTTTTAGTTCTATTTTATTTTCGTTTTGTGTTAGTGTTTATTTATTTTCGTAGTGGACAGTTGCTTAAGGTAGTACTATTGGTATTGAATTACCGTAACGATTTTGATAAAACTTAACATACTGGTAAATAATGGTTCAAAAGTGAAAAAAAATTTATGCGACTAGGGTAAATGTAACTAAATTTTCATTATCACGCAGATAACACAGTGTCTTATGGGAAATCAGTTTCAATGAATTATTTTACAAAAGTTAACGTACAGTTTTTGTTGAAACTTTTTGTAATAGGAGGTAAATATTTGACAAATATTTACCATTTTCGAAAACTAAGATTAAGTACATAAAAATATTAAAAGAAATTAATTGAAAGCAAAAATGTCACATTTAACCTTAAAAAATGAGTAAATCAGCTTTTGCATGGAAGATTTTTTGAATAATTACGACGAGTAAAATTATTCAATATTATTATTTAGTGTCAGTTCAACCGTACAGCTTTTTTAAATAAGTATAAATTGTGAATAAACAAAAAATAAAAAGTGCCTCCATTTTGACTACGGAAGTAGCGACAGTACTACCTTAATCTGCATCAAAAGTTGTCTCAATCTTTTATTCGTTATTTTAAGAATAATTAATAAGCCTTCTTCTTTTCTTACTCACTTAAAATATCTTGCAATATAGTGCCATGTACTTTAATTTATTTTTCATTCTTCATTTAATTAGGCGATAGTTTTGGATTATGCGTATACTATTGGAATGAGAATGCAAAATAGACTATTAGTACTTTAATCTCCCCAAAAATCGCTCTGAATATGAAAGGATCAGTATTTTTTCTTTTTAATAATAAAACTGGTGTAAAAAAAGTTAATGTAACAGTTGACAATAATTAAAAAAGGTTTTTGTGTAAAATGAATGAATGTTTTATCGTCTTAAGACAAAGTATATAAATATAAATAGTAAACGCAGGAATTAAATTATTTTCAAAATTACATGCCAAAAGATAAGTCAATATGCAATGCCTTACCAGCTCTGAACATTATCTACTCAAATTACCGATTCCACTTCATTTATCGCGGGCATCTCATGAGTCCATCCAGAGATTATGTAATTGAATTTTCATTCCAATTGTATATAAAAGGTAAATTGATTATAAATTTATATTAGTGAGATAATTATTGTGTAGATTGAGCTCTAGCTTATTGGGTAATATTTTTTCAAGCTTAAAAAATATTTGTTGAGTTAAAAAATTGATAAAGGAAGCTCACGTACAATAGTATGCTTATGGCAAATTATATAGTGTTATCTTATTAAAATTTGGAAAGTGAATGTAGCCAGTTTAACGAAAATAATAGAAAATGCATCCACAGTCCAATTTCGCGTATTAATTGTGAATTGCTGAGATAAAAAAAGTTCGGAACGCAAAAAAAAATTAAAAAGAAAGAAAAACTATAGGCGTGTTATGTGTGTGTTGCATGCGTGTCGTAATTTTGTTTTAAGAATAAACATGCGTATGCTTCTGGGGGATTACACGTTGAATTACATAAACCATTGAATTATAATTGTGGAATGAAACTATCGTTCCGAATTATTATAAAACAAGATAAGGTGAATTTACTGATTATCATGAATTCACCTCATCTTGTTTCATTAAATTATAATGATGAGATAAATGACAAAGCCTGGGAATTTGATAGTATAAGTGTGTAACCCAATTTCTGAACTGATCTAGTTTTACCTATTGACCCTCTATTTCTGGCCGAGGATTTTCATTATAGCTATAGCTTCTCACTACGACCTTTGCTCATAGAGTGGAATTAACACTGATCCTATAATCCTACACTTACACATACATCGGCACGTTAGCCATTATCTAAAATTGCTAAAATAGAGGAATAATAAACTATAGCTTTCTATATTGAACGAATTAAACAAATCAGTACTATAGAATGGTAACGAGAAGATGTACTTTTCGGGATACTTGACGGTATCAGGACGCGAAATAAACAAAATAAGAAAAGGGTTTTCGTAATGAGGAGGTAAAGTAACTTGAAGTTTATATCACGTTTCGAAAAAAGCATTTAATCAGAAAGAATTTACTGTGTTTCTTAACGGGAAATTTAAGATGTAATGAAACTTTAATTAAAATTGATGATTATAATAAGTACTCGATGTGATCTACTTCGAAGGGGTTAACCGTTTTTAATTTATAGATTTTTTATACTGTAAGTAACTTCGTGAGAAGGGAAAACTTATATGAAATTCTCCTATGAAAATTCCTATTCTCAGAGAAACCAAAAGAATTGTAACACTTGTACTATCGAGAGTTTCGTAATTGGGCTGCTAGAAAAAAAAGTGATATTAAAATGAAATCTAAAACGATTTGAAAGTTGAAAACACAGAGCTGAAATACTTGTGAAGAAGAAAAGTCACAGTTAATCTATGTCAATTTGAAGCAGTAAATAGTGCTTTCGAATCTGACAAGTTCTTAAAATCTCTGCTGATGTAATCCCCTCGTAGGCATACGCATCGTAAATCGTGTGCGTGTTATATCGTCCACGTTCTCCCCGCAAACTATAACTCAATCAATTATCATAATATCTTGAGTAATAAATAAACCCCCAAAATACCATAGCTGTGCAGCTATACAAGTGCATAAGCATACAGGAATTGCGCCTATTGAGAACAGCCTCTAATCTCGGTGTTGTATTCTTTCTGTTTTCTTTGTTTTGTTAACTCCGCCCGCTCGTCCGCAACTGTATACCTACCCTACGACCACGACACACGTGTGACCTACGCCTTCAACTCACGAACTCAACCTCCGCACATCCGCAACCTCTCCGGGCTCAACACCTTCGGCGCTCTCTCCGATTGCGATCGATCGATTAACGTGCTCGGTGGTCGCACGCACACATTGCCCGGCTGCACTGCACACACACCGGGGGTTGGGTTCCTTCGGGATGATCCGATCGGCTGCACCGCACCGCAACGCACCGCACACACACAAACTACGCAGCGAGGCGGCGGTGCCAGTGGTAGCGGCGGTGGCAGCGGCGGTGGCAGCGCAGCCGGTGGTAGCGCGGCGGCCGCGAACCTCGAGTGCCCGATCAAGCTGCAGCACCTGCCGCTCCACTTCATCCAGATGAACGAGACCGAGACTACTTAGTGCCTGTTGTTCTTGTCGTCGTCGTCCTCGTCTTCGCCGCTGCCGTCTAACAGCCGATCGACGCGATGCCAATAATATGGGCTGTGTTACGTATTTTAACGTACTTGCAGAGTGTCTCTGTGTCTCTCGGTGTCTCTCTGTGTGTCTCTACATGTCTCTGTGCCCCTGTGTCTCTGTGTGTATGGGTGCAGCGATAGGGACGATCATGACGATGGTTGTATGCGAGGAGTGACTACGCGATGAAAGGGCACGAGGTCGAACGCGCGCTCAGCGACTTTTTTCTTTCTTTCCTTTCTTTCTTTTTTCGTTTCGCCTGCAGTTTTCTGTATGCTAGGGTTTGCATATAATGTGTGATACGCAGTTGAGAAAGGCGACGAGCACGGCTGAGAGTTTTGTACTCGCAAAAGTCTTTAACAAACTTTTCTCAAGGATAAATTATTTTTCTAGATCGACTATGAAGTTTTGATATTATGAAAACTTACGGTACCTGAACCCAGCTTTACGAAGATAATAACTTCAAGTTTTATTTTTTGAATGAAAACCTATTCGAGTTCAGTATAATGATTCGAGGGATCGACGCTTGTGCCAAAAAAGATTTTACTATCGAATCAGAGATTCTGACAGGTTTTACGGCAAAAATAAAAATGAAGAATTTTATTCAATTTCAAAAATCTTCGGAATTGCTTATTCGATCCGTTGCATAATTTTTCAGCTGCGTAAATTTTTTTCACTAATTTATTATTCTATATATTTGATGAAAAGCCAAACAATACAAATATATATTTTGAAACGATGTATTTTTAGACTCAAAAAGAGAAAAGACTGATTTTGAGTTGTGCACTTTTGTCGTGTAGTGACACAATGCAACGAGAGTGTGTGCGATACAGGGAAAAGAGAAAACTATCAGTCAGAAGAACAGCTGCTGATGATTACTAAATGAGATTAAATAAATATTATATATTATTCGACAATATCGTAAATTTCACGAGGCAAGAAGTTTAGAGAACAAAAGACTTTTGGTTCCTATACCGCGTAGTAGTAATTTTGCATAGGCAATTACCAAAGAATAAAACTAAAAATTAAAATTAACGAATGAGAATGACTGTACAGAGAGAAAAAATACTGATGAATTTGTAATAAAAAGAAAAAAAGAAAAAAAGAAAAATTGAAAAACGAGATGCCAAGACACTTATAAGCAAACGACGATACGAGACTGTGTAGATTTTGCTAGTGGGTTATGTTCAGAACTATGTCATTTGATGGGGGCATGCATATATACACACCATTTGCACATTATTATATGTAAAACAACTGGCAGAAAACGCGAGGACAAAGTATAACAAAATCAAAGAAATAAGCGAGAGCTGATTATAGTTGAACGAGTATAGCTCGAACCTACTTCCTCAACTTCCATACCTGCACGTCCTGAATACCCGCGTAGGTATATTATACATATTTAAATGATATTATTATAAGCGCATGTCGATAACCCAATTGACGATTTCGCAAAGCCAAATATATATCGAGATTGTCGTAATAACGAATAATCCTGCAATCCTGAAATATTATTAGCACGGGAAAAGAGGAAAGTGCAATTCCTGAAAGACTCCATATAGATCTATATATACAATTGAATTATTCTGAAATTATTGAAAAATCAGCAGTGCACATCAGGTAAGCGCGTAAGCGAAAGATTAGCACAAGTATCAAGAGAATTGCCGCATGTGAGATGATGATAGAGAGAAGCGCGCGCGCGTGTAGTTTGTGTGTGTGTGTGTGTGTGTGTGTGTGTGTGTGTGTGTGTGTGTGTGTGCGTGAGTGCGCGAGAGCTAGAGGTGATAGCCGGGCCCACAGGCTAACGCTGCTGACTAATAACGTTGTAGGAGCGAGTTTACGAGGACAACGGGCAGACCTCGAGCCCGGAGGTCGTGTCCCTGATACCCCCCTCGGTGACGACGCCCAGCAGCAGCCGTGCGGCCTCAGTCACGCCGATGGAGTCGTCGCCACCAGCCGTTACGCGCGTCACTCTGCAGCGCTTGGAGCCCTCGATCGTCGCGGGCCCCAAGCCGAGGCCGATCGTCTGAGACGCGCCTACGAGCGAGCGCATCTGTCTCCTACACATGTGAGCTATGCAGATGACGCTGCGCGCACGGGGACATAGGCTGCAGCCAAAGTCTACGTAGAGTCTACGTACGCACGAGTCGACGAGAGCACTTTTACATTTTTCACGACTCCGTCATCGACTCACCCGCAGAGAGTCCGACTCTTGTCACGAGCGATCCAAGACGCGTGCGGTCTTTCTATGTATACCCTTTACTCGCGAGTTGCCAATAACGACATCGGAGCTTTCATTTTTTTCAGACGATCTAATGCTTTTTTAACAATCCTTTTACTTTCATTGCGGTTTTTCCGTTGCGGTTAATTCGAGAAGTTTCAAATGAAATTGGGACGCATATGGGCGCTCGTATTTAGGGGATTAGTTTATAGCCGTGTCGAATCTGAATAGCGAATAATAAAAGTAATCGAATCTTCTATTTGCGACAGCGCGTATAATAATCATTACAGAATATACCGTGTAACAGTACAGTATAACGTTCCTTTTCTTAAAATCAAGTTCTGGAAGAAAAGTTAAAATTGACACGCCATCGATGCGTATTGCAAGCATTGACTTAACGCGTATAAAGTATCCGTAATTGACAAACAAAAAAAAAGTAATTGAAATAAGTTTAAAGCTGCAGATATTGAAAACTTTCAACAATAATGCACGTATTATGGCGTATACGAACGAAAGAAACGTTAATTAGATACCGCAATGCTCAAATTACTGTTTATATTTACTTGACTGTAAAGTAAAATTTTTGTTTTAGATAGACTTGTGTATGTATAATTTTATAAGGAGAAAGAGAGGAAATATGATAAAAGGCAACAATTATAAAGTGCATAAACAAAGTATTACTCCGCACGTAAGGCATAAGAAATCAATGATAAATCATAATGAATTACTGGACACGTACGATATTTGCGTGAGGTGTACCGTGTAGTAAAGTTTAATTCTAATTTCGAAAGGCATTTGATGATATTGTTTGTTATGAAGCTTTGGACAAGTTCGGATATTTCCATATGCACGTCGTGATCGAATTATACTTTGATATTTATATATTATGCAACATTCATTTCAACTGGGTTTTAAGTATAACTTTACCTGCTATACCAATTACCTATATTATTCTGAAAACAGTACCTCACAGACTGTACATATTATAGAAAACTATTTTTCAAATGATCTCTACATATATCTATATATATGTATAATAAAGCTGCTTACATCCTGAACCGTTGTTAGAGCTACCGTGACAAATCTTAATTTTCCAAAAACAAATCCAATTCGACGATAAATACGCTAAACAATCAGTTGGTTGAAAATTATTTATTTAAATTGTAGAAAGACATTCTTTTCCGAATAATGAGTACGCAACGGGCCGTGAGTGAAAACACGCGATAC
>UELU01137142.1:0-12628 GCA_900490025.1 Megastigmus dorsalis
TTTCTTGTACTATGCTAGTGTGCAAGGCGTACCAACACCGTATAAAATTTTACAGATCTCGCATGGAAGTATGTAGTACTATAAACGTAACAACTGCGTGCTCTGACAGTACTATCCTCTATCAATCTAGTACTATCTACGGTACGAGTATAGCACTGGACGCCGGTGTACCGTGTTTGCTCGGAATCCATACCAGCACGGTATGGGTCCCGAGCAAATTCGTATATAGGCCACGCCCCCTTACCGAGTCACAACAAAAGACAATCAGCGCACGTATAACACGAGTGGGCCGGGGTTCGCGCCTGACACCGATCAGTTTTCTTTTATTATTATTTATTTATTGGCTTAATTGAATTTCGCATATATAACAATAAGGCGTAATTGTGTAATGCATTAAATTATACGAATTGGCAAACTTATATACATATTTAAACTAATTTTACGTCGTTGAGGTCGAAAAGCGGATATGAGTTTTAGTCAACCCCTTCCGTATTTACGTTTGATCGTGTGGACTAAGACGTTGTTCTTACGACTGTAACTTTTTGCGGGGTTCCGGTTCGAATCTCGGCCAAGTCAATTTTTGTTTTCTTTAAAATTTTGAATATGGTCAGGAATACCATATTTCTTTATATTTAACATTATATCTGCAGCAGAATAAATTAATTCAAATAATAAAAAAGTACGTATTGGTGCACTCAATCACTTTTTTAACATAAAAAATTATTTAATAGTATTGTAAGAATTTACTTTGCTATAAACAATGTGTATAGAATGAATTATCATATACAAAATAAATGAATTAAATTGTAGGCCTTTTTTTTACACCCTAGTTTATAACTAAAAATAATGCTCTATCGAAAAATGTCACATACATATTTTTCGTTATTTTTGGTGTTGAGTAAAGAAGGTGTCTATTGGACGATCACATTTTTAATACATTTAGATAGTAGAAATTTATATAAATACTAATAAATATAAAATTTATTTACATACTTTCTGCAGTTAACCCAATTACAATAATTTATTTTATGCACATTGTTCATAGCAAACTATAAACTGCAAAGTGTAAATTCTTACTTTTTTATTATTACACCAATACATACTTTTTTATTATTTGAATTAATTTATTCTGCTGCAGATATAATGTTAAATATAAAGAAATATGGTATTCCTCACGATATTCAAAAATTTAAAGAAAAAAAAAATGACTTGGCCGAGATTCGAACCGGAACCCCACAAAAAGTTACAGTCGTAAGAACAATGCCTTAGTCCACACAACCAAACGTAAATACGGAAGGTATTGACTAAAACTCATATCCGCTTTTCGACCTGAACGACGTAAAATTAGTTTAAATATGTATATATAAGTTTACCAATTTATACAATTTAATGCATTACACAATTACGCCTTATTGTTATACAGCGAAATTCAATTAAGTTAATAAATAAATAATAATAAAAGAAAACTGACCGGTGTCAGGCGCGAACCCCGGCCCGCTCGTGTTATACGTGCGTGCGCTGATCGTCTTTTGTTGTGACTCGGTAAGGGGGCGTGGCCTATATACGAATTTGCTCGGAACCCATACCATGACGGTATGGGTTACGTGCAAACGTCGTACAACCGGAGTGGGAGCAATGCCAGTATGCGCGTGTTGCTGCCGTAGCTTGGCGCTGAAGGCAATATAGTATGCACGCGCTACTATTATATCACAGCATCAACATGTGCGTTAACTGTACAATTTCTTGCTAGCATGGCTATGAAAACCGCTTGCTATAAGCGCACGCTTCGTCTTCGTACTACAATCGCATGATTTTCCTCTCCGTGTAATGGCCAAATTAAACTAAAGGAAGTTGTGATATAAATTCCGAAGTTGTCGAGTAATCTTTGCTTATAAATAATTTTACATAATTATTATTTTACTTAAGAACTGTAGGAGAGGGGGGGGGGATAAAAAAATAAACTGACTTAATGAATCAGGATAATCAAGGACGTTGGAACGGAGAAGAAATCGGCTTATTTGAAGTCAATATAAACGAACATTTATTCTTCAAAACAATAAATAGTCTCGCAGTAAACCCACGCACTAAGCTACCGCAGTCTGCGACGACTTGCTCAGGCCAACGCCTCATGAGCACTAACTGCTCCGAAACCTTCGCTCGCATGTAAGTCTCGCTAATCAATCAGGACACCGCTCGCGCAAGTCCCTCCAAAAAGACGCGATGCGCTAGGTAATACCCTAGGCCTAGCTTCCTTGGCGTTCCTCCCCTCCACGCCAAACCATCGCCCGGGAGAAGTTCTCGGAAGCGCAGAGCCGTTACTGACTTCTTCGAAATTTTAAAAATAAAATACTTTTTACAAAATATGTCCTACAGAACTTAAATTAAATTAAAAAAATAATTAATAATTAATAATTAATTGATCCCAATTTTATAAATTATCTTTAATCTTAAAAAAATAACTATGAACATACTTGGCCCGCGTCGGCAGGCAATTTAAGGTGTGGTATATAATTATTCTTTTTCGTAATATTTATAAATCATAATTAAATTAAAATTTAAACCACTCATGTGACACATAAAAATATATAATTATACACCGTATGCATTTTATGGAAAATGAATAACCTATCTCCTACTTCCTGTCTTGTTATTTTATCGATTTATATGAATGATCTTTAAAAGTGTTACTATAGTATTTGAATTATTGACAAATTAGAATATACCAAGAATAATTACATAAATAGGAAAGAAAACGCCTTCTAAAATTCGAGAGAGAAATGAGCTTTTGTGAGTTGTCTCCTTTCCGAAACGGAGTCTGAGATTGTTTCCATTACCAACTAGACACTGAATTTTTGCTTTCTTACTCAGAAACGACGAGAAAATGTTTATATACTATTTTTAGAACTAATATATGATCTGAAAATTGGTACTAATAAAATAAACTAATATATACCCCCATAAAAATAAATGCAAATATACGATTACAGTTAAAAAAATTAATTTTGTACTGTCATATACAGGGCGTTCGTCTATCTATACCGCAAAAGGATCCACCGGATAGAGGAAAAAATTCTAAGATATACGTAACTTTTCCGTTTTCCGATTAAATGCATAATTCTGGAGTTATAGGCAATTGAAAATTTAGAAAATCAACCAATCAGCTCCCGCCGGATTTACCGCGCCGGCGACAGAGGAGAGAGTAGGCGGAGCCGAAGTACCGGGGAACAGGAAGGAGAGCGCGCCTAACCTTCCCTGCTCTACTCGTTTAGCTGAAAACATAGACGCTCACTGCGTTGTCCAAGTCTTCGGACGAGCCAGCGGCTGAACGCAATAAGTATATCTATAGGTGTTGCATTTGTTCATCGGCTGTCTTCTCACACGTGACACGTAACGTGGGCTTGTATTGATCGCGTACCCTGTACGAGTATGAATATTGTCTCAGAGGCGTCTCAGCGTATCGATGCCTTATTCGCAAATACAAAATGGCGTGCAAATATCTATTCCTCTAAGGATTTCATCTTTTCTTTTTTAATAATTAAAAACTAGACTTGGATATAAACATTAATATAATATTAAATTAAAATAAACTCACTAAATCAATCTCGTTCATTAGAAAACTACTTTTTTTATTCACAAATCCTTGGGCTTGAAACGATTTATGTTTAAAAAAAGGCAACTGCTTATTATTACAAACATTAAACCGACTCCAAATTTAAATAATCCAAGATCAATAAATTTTAGCATGCTATTAATGGGCCACAGGCTTGAATTTCGATACCTCAATGCTCGTAACAGAAATCTAGTGGTGTTTAGTCTATGGAACTTTTCACACAGATTCTATGAAGCATTAAGAATAAGTTTTTAAAATTACAGACTATAAACCGTCTCCAAATTTAAATAATTCAAGATTTATGCATTTTATCAATTTAATCGGCAAAGGCTTGAATTTCCATACCTCAAGTGCTCGTAAAATAAATCTAACAGTGTTTAGTCTATGAAGCTTTTTACACATACTCTATGATGCATTAATAATAAGCTTGAACAACGGCAATCATTGAACAGCCTCCAAATTTAAATAATTCCTGATTCATGCATTTTGTCAATTTAATCGGCCACAGGCTTGAATTTCGATACCTCAAATACTCGTAAAATAACTCTAGCAGTATTTAGTCTATGAAACTTTTCACACATACTCTATGACGCATCCCAGTTAGCACGGATTAACTTTCAGATATCTATAGCCTGCCATTTTGCAGATACCTTCAAGTTTTTCTTAAAAGTATCCAAACGCTGACTAATTCAATTGCAAACGAAGATGTCCATCATAAGGTATCCTAATTTAATCTTTAGAAAGATTACTTGAGAAGCCTTAAAATAGACACCAGTAAGATGTCTTTATAATTAAAGACTTAGGATATCCGAAAATAGGCACCTTCCAGGTACCAATTTCGAAAGGTAGTAAGATATCTTAAACAAGTTATCAATATGTTGTTCTTTTACTGTTGACTGCAAGAAATCTTGAGAAAGGTACCAATACATTATCGCATAACAGACAAGTAGAACATATCTTGAAATAAGCGCCAATAAGTTATCTATTATTTGAAGGCTTTAAGGTATCTTCAAATAGGTACTAATTTGTTGTCTTTTTACAAGCAAAAATAAGACACCTAAAAAATAAGTACACTGCTTTTTCCAGTAAATATTACAGAATCATCAAAATAAGTAGCTAAGTATATTAATTTATGTAAATATATTAATTCCATAATAGACATTTAATTAATACTTATATTTTTTACGTTAGATTTCATTTATTTGCATAAATTATCATATTTTAATATATAGAGTATTGAACATAACCTCATATTATTTCTGATTTAGATTCAAAAGTATAATTATTTATTATTTTTATAGATTTTACAAAAATAATGGAATTATTATTAATTTATAATTGCTTTTTTATATTATTATTATATATTGCTAAAATGATGCTTCGACGAAAACCCTACAGTAAACTTTCTGATAGACAAAGAAACAATCGTTTAATTTACATTTCCAACAAGCAACATACTAGTGGTACAATTACAGAAGAAATAAAAATTGTCCAGTTGCATAATGATGCATGTAATGTTAATATTTCTGTCACGTATGATAACTGTGACGAGAGATTCTTTATCTCTCTATGTGGATTCTGTTCCGTCCGACTTTCCGATAACTTAATCCGGAAAGGAATTTGTGAGGGCGGGTAAATAAAGTGACGCGAAGACTAGAGAACTTGTTACTACGTTTATTTACGATAAGTCGATCGGTTCTAGTTGCGTTGCGCGGCGATCGGTCAGTCGTTCCTCGTTCAGATGTTGGGTCGTTCTCCGTTTAGATGTTAAGCCGTTCTCCTCGATGCGGCTCGAAGGAGCTGCTTTTATTATGATTCGTTAGAGGTGGTGGAAATGGTAAAAATCGCCTCGTGCGATTTTTGTTGAATCGCCAATTTGACTGTTGCCGGCTAGAAAAGTGCTGCGTCTGCTGACGCTTGCATTTTGAAGCGTGGTCAACTACGAGTTGCACTTTTTTGGAATGCGCAGATGTACGCCGCATTTTATTGTGCAATAATATTTGCGCGCCAATGAATAAAATCATAGGACAGCTAGGTGTCCTATGTAACATTACAGATGAGAATAATGATTTCTCAATTGATACAAATATTATTGATATCGAGGAAAATTTGGAGAATTGGAACAAAATAATGCTATTGAAATGTGTGTTGAAACTGATAACAGAGATGAAAATTTTGGAGATTTAAAAGAAAAGTTTTTTATTAACGATTGTGATGATAATACTATTTTTAACGTTGATCCAGTTGTAGACCTTGCTTCTTGGAAATGTATGTATAACATCCCTGGTAATGCTGTAAATGATCTCTTAAAACGTTTAATGTTATAATTGAGAGAACTACATTATTACATTATTTAAAAAATTAACAAATTAAGAATGGTCTAATTGTAGGTACAGCGACTGTTTCATTTTATTTGATAGTAGGATTGGATTCATTTTATATATCTAATTAATTATTTTACACCATTTGGTAAAATAAATATGAAATTGTGTTGAGGGATAACAAATCATACTTGCCAAGATTTTACCTTTTTAAAGGTAATTTTTTTAGAGATTTCGCTGCTTTCTTAGGGACTGCTAATACTGCATAATCAAACACGTAAGTTTATAATTCATTCAATTAATAGGTAAATTATGAAAAAAAATGTAACATATAATAAATTTTTTAGTTACTTCAATAATACTACCGCTGATTTTAGATTAGTTCTAAAAATAATATACAGGGCGTTCCGATATTGAACGAAAATAAAACTGACCAATTAGACCTGATTAATACCGATTTCATTTTAATCGGGTCAAATTGGATTTAATCGAGGTAATCGAGCAGTCCGATTACGCGTTAATTGATTCTAATTGGTTTTAATTACAAATCGGTTCAAATACATAAATACCCGATTTATTGTGCTTGGAAAAAATCGGTCTTAATCGTTGTATTTTATTAATGTAATTTGAATCTTATACGGAAATAATCGGTTGTAATCGAAATCGGTTGAAATCGGTATTTAACCAATATTGAGTAATTGGATTCAATCGGTTCTTGTACTGCTATAAAAGTAATCGTGTTTGAAGGATTAGCGTATCCGTCGGTAACAATCAGTTGTAATCGAAATCGGTTTAAATTAGTATTTAACCAATATTGAGTAATTGGATTCAATCGGTTCTTTTAGTACCTAAAATTTAATCGTGTTTAAAAGGATTAACATTTACGTCGGTAATTCGGTAACAATCGGTTGTAATCGAAAGCGGTTGAAATCAGTATTCAACCAATATTGTATAATCGGAATTAATCGGTTCTTGTAGTGCTATATCTGTTTTAATCAGAATAGAATTAATTATAATATTTTCCTATTGGTTTTGAGTGCGTAATGTTTAAAAAAAAATTCCTTTTACCTCTTTAGCTCTTGAGGTATCGAAAATTAGTCAGAGGCCAATACACAGCATGATAAAATGCATGAATCTAGAATTATTTAAATTTGGAGGCTGTTCAATGATTGTCATTGCTAAAGCTTATTATCAATGCATCATAGAATCTGTGTGAAAAGTTTCATAGACTAACCTCTGCTAGATTTATTTTACGACCACTTGAGGTATCGAAATTCAAGCCTTTGCCGATTAAATTGATAAAATGCATGAATCTTTAATTATTTAAATTTGGAGGCTGTTCAATAATTATAATTGTTAAAACTTATTCTTAATGCATCATAGAATCTGTGTGAAAAGTTTCATTGAATAAACACTTCTAGATTTATTTTACGAGCACTTGAGGTATGGAAATTCAAGTCTTTGGCCGATGAAATTGACAAAATGCATGAATCAGGAATTATTTAAATTTGGAGGCTGTTCAATGATTGCCGTTGTTCAAGCTTATTATTAATGCATCATAGAGTATGTGTGAAAAGTTTCATAGATTAAACACTGCTAGATTTATTTTACGAGCACTTGAGGTATGGAAATTCAAGCCTTCGGCCGATGAAATTGAAAAATGTATGAATCTTGAATTATCTAGATTTGGAGACGGTTTATAATCTGTAATTTTAAAAACTTATTCTTAATGCATCATAGAGTTTGTGTGAAAAGTTTCATTGACTAATCACTACTAGATTTATTTTACGAGCACTTGAGGTATCGAAATTCAAGCCTGTGCCGATTAAATTGATAAAATGCATAAATCTTGAATTATTTAAATTTGAAGGCGGTTCAATGATTGTCATTGTTAAAGCTTGTTATTAATGCATCATAGAGTATGTGTAAAAAGTTTCATAGACTAAACATTGCTAGATTTATTTAAGAGCACTTGAGGTATCGAATTCAAGCCTTTGCCGATTAAATTGATAAAATGCATAAATCTTGAATTATTTAAATTTGGAGACGGTTTATAGTCTGTAATTTTCAAAACTTATTCTTAATGCATCATAGAATTTGTGTGAAAAATTTCATTGACTAAACACTACAAGATTTATTTTAGCAGCACTTGAGGTATCGAAATTTAAGCCTTTGGCCGATGAAATTGAAAATGTATGGATTTTGAATTATTTAAATTTGGAGACGGTTTATAGTCTGTAATTTTAAAAACTTATTCTTCATGCATCATAGAATCTGTGTGAAAAGTATCATAGACTAAACGCTGATGTAATAATGATTGTAATACTAATTTTAATTTAATATTATTTTAATTTTTATACCCAAGTCTAGATTTTAATTATTAAAAAAGAAAAGATGTAATCCTTAGAGGAATAGATATTTGCACGCTATTTTGTATTTGCGAATAAGGCATCGATACGCTGAGACGCCTCTGAGACAATATTCATACTCGTACAGGTTACGCGACCAATACAAGCTAGCGTCACGTGTCACGTGTGCGAAGACAGCGGACGAACACATGCAATACCTATAGGTATACTTATAGCGCTTAGCCGCTTGCCCGTCCGAAGACTTGGACAACGCAGTGAGCATCTATGTTTTCAGCTAAACGAGTAGAGCTGGAGAGGTTAGGCGCCCTCTTCTTCCCGTCCGTCGGTGCTTGTGCCGTAGCGCGGAAGCCCCGCCTACTCTCTCCTCTGTTGCCGGCGCGGTAACGGCGGCGGGAGCTGATTGGTTGATTTTCTAAATTTTTAATTGCCTATAACTTCAAAATTATGCATTTAATCGGAAAACGGGAAAGTTACGTATGTCTTAGAATTTTCTCCTCTATCCGATGGATCCTTTTGCGGTATAGATACAGGGACGCCCTGTATATTGTATTAAATGTAATTAATGCATTGTTTTTTTTATTTCAGGTGAATATAGGAAAATACAGCCTATAGGGATATTACCCTTAAAAAATTGTTGCGTGGTGACCGAAAAATGTTATATTTTGTTTCAAAATAAAATGTATTTTAGGCCTATTGGTCCCTATTCATATCCAACTATTTTAAATTGCTTTTATAATAAAACCGATTTTAACCGATTAAAGAACGATGAAAATAATCTGGACCGCAAAATTAATACAATTACAAAGGATATTTAAGCCGATTTACAAATCCCCCAAAACGAATTTAATACGTTTTTGTAATCCGTACTTTCCGGATTAAAATCGAGTAACGCTATTATAACCTATTTCAACCGATTAAAATCTCGTCAGTAGTCATTCGTAATTGGTAGAAATCGGTTATAATTGTGTTAATCGGTTTCTATTCGGAAATCACGGACTACAAAAACGTTTTGAAACCGATTAGTTTTTTTTTTAATCGGTTATACTTCTTAGGGGTAGTCATTCACTGTATTGACATGCAAGTCCATCGTCTGTGTCTTCTTACACGTAACACGCGTGAGGCGGGCTTGTGTTGGTCGCGTATCTTGTACAAGTATGTGTCTCTGAGGCGTCTGAGCGTAACGATACACAATTCACAAATACAAAATGGCGTGCGAATATCTATTCGTACAATGATTTGATGTTTTCTATTTTATTAATTAAAATCTAGACATAAACATTAAAACAATGTTAAATCAAAATAAATTCACTAAATGAATTTGGTTCTTCAGCAAAACTATTTATTTTCTTCAGAAATCCATGTTCTTGAAACGATTTCTGATTAAGAAAATGCAACTGCTTATTATTATTTAATGAACAAATAATAAGTAAATACTAAGAAAAATATTAATTACTGAGAAATAAATAAATCTAATATAAAAAACTGTTTCTCAACTATCGACGAGTTATCGTATAAGAGTGCGAATATCCGATTCATTCCAAGGGACGGGAAAGGGGCGGAAAAATGGGATTAATTATGGTGATTTATTCATAAATAGGAAAAATGAATATTTGCAATAAAATTAATGAATTTATCATGCTGTTAATCGGCCTCGGGCTTGTTTTTCGATATCTGAAGTGCCCGAAAAAAAAAAATCTACAAGAGATTAATTTTTGTAACATTGCTTACTCATTCCTACATGCATAAACAATAAGTTTGAAAAATTACAGCCGATAAGCCATCTCTAAATTTAAATAATACAAGTTAAATTAATTTTTTTCGTGCTGTGATTCGGCGACTCGGTTGAGTTGCGATACTTCAAATGCTCATAAAAAAACATCTAGAAGAGTACAGTCTTTGAAACATTGCACAAAGATTCTCTGACACATTAATATTAAGTTTTAAAAATTACCGTATTTGAATAGCCTCCAAATTTGAATAATGCAAGTTGAAATGCATTTTTTTATACTGTAAATCGGCCACTGCTTTGATTTCCGAACTTCAAGCGCCCTTAAAAAAAATCAAAAAGTGTTCAGTCTATGAAACAATGTACACAGATTCTCTGATGCATTAATAATAAGTTCTAAAAATTACCGTCTTTGAATAGCCTCCAAATTAACATAATGCAAATTTAAATAAATTCTTTCATTTTGTGCATTGTCCTCGGGCTTGTTTTTCGATATCTGAAGTGCTCGTAATAAAAAATCTACAAGAGATTAATTTTTGAAACATTGCTGATTTTTGAGAAGTGCCGATCTTGGCTCTTACAAGCGCCGTTGATTCCTGGACATCTACAGGTGTTGCTCGATGTGCCTGCCATCGTGTTCCAGCACCAGTTTCGCACGCCGAACAAGATTTCCGACCGCTCTCCTGATGGAACCATCGCTTCCACTAATTTCCTGAAAAGCTGCTATGATTCGTTGACGACACTCTTGCTCTTCGTGAACTGGTGACTTGTACACTCTTTGCTTGCAGTCCCCACAAGAAATAGTCGAGTGGTGTAAGATCTGACGATCGTGCAGGCCACTCTATTGAACCAGCTCGTCCCATCCACCGCTCAGGATACCGCTCGTCGAGGTAGTCTCTGACGACCCTGGCAAAGTGTAGCGGCGCTCCATCATGCTGGTACAACATATTTTCGAGTATTTCTAATGGAAGATCTGCCTGCAGTGGTGGCAGAGTCTCTCTTAGAAACTCTAAATACATTGCACCATTCAGACGAGGCGGTAGAAAGACTGGTCCAATCTATAAGATAATTAAAAAGATTAATTAAAAGTATAGAAAATAATTAAAAGTATTGGAAATAAAATTTAAAGATGTATTTCTTGTTTTTCTGACTTGATCCGAAATGGCGAACATAGCCGGAAAAATTCACAAAGTTGCAAAAATCGATTTTTTGCCATGTTGTACAAAAAATCGCTTTTTGCAACTTTGTGAATTAGAACTATGACTCCGATCAGACTATATCAAATGGGAAAAATGTATTAGGTATTAAAAGAATCTATCGGTTCGTTTTCTTTTATTTATACTTATCTATTGCTTTGTTACTATTATTGATATATCGGAAAAACCCTTAAAAATCGGATTCTCTAATACTCGTTCAAATTCCAGTATGTATACTTGATATTCACTGTAAAGTATAGCCTACACATCATAAAGTGCTTTTCTGAAAAATTAAAAATATTTATTATTTTCCGAGATATATGGATTTTTTTAGAAATAGGTACTCTCGGAAATCAGTCATTGTTGCCCAGTGGATGGTCCTAGAGAATACTATCTAGAAATATTTTAAAACTCATGCAATTAGTTCCTACGGCCGGGAACAGGCAGAAAAGAGGGCATCACCTACCGTGTTTGAGCGCGCCTGCGCTCGGCTGCTCCTACAGCGGCCGGCGTTGCGCTGACGCTGCCCCCCTCTCCATCTTTAATCCTAGTCCTGCTCCTATCCCCCTTCGTAAATAGCAGTTTTGGCGGCCATTTACCTAATTCAGTGCCCGCTCAGTCATCCCAAGCGTCGCGTCGTTGTGAAATTGAACCGTTGTGAAAAAGTAGTATTTTTACTATGTGTGATCGAAAGGGCAGCAGAGAGAACGAAAATAAGCCAGGCCGATCAAGAAAACGTTCGTTTCACGGGAATCGGCATACTTCTGATACTGAGTCAAGTTTAACTAGTACTTCTGCAAAAAAATTCATAATGGTGATCCTGATTTTCAAGTTGCAGTCGATCCAACTATGCTATACTATAGTCTCTTATAGTGTATTCTTGACCTTACAGATTTATAAAACATGCAAATGTGAAGTGCGTTTTTCGAAATTTAATCAGAAAGGTTTAGGCTTTGATTTAAATGTGGCGTGTAAATGTGAAAATGACGTTCGCATTCCATCGAGTCCAAAAATTAGCTCTGATTACGAAATAAACAGAAGATTTGCTTTCGTAATGAGACTTCTTGGCATAGGTATTCAGGGTCTGAATCATTTTTGTGGATTGATGGATTTGTGTACTGGATTTAGTGAAAATGGATATTATGATATTGTTAATCACATTCACATAGCAGCCAAATCAGTAGCATTATTAGCTTTTAAAAAAGCTGTAAATGAGGAGAAAAAAGCAAACGCGGCAGCTGGCAAGATTGAAAATCGGCTCACAGTCTCCGGAGATGGTTCATGGCCAAAAAGAGGTTTTTCGTCGTTACTTGGCTTAGTCAGTTTGATAGGCAAATATACAAATAAAGTTTTAGATCTCGAAGTGAAGTCAAAGTTTTGCAGAGCGTGTGAAACCTACGATGGTG
>UELU01137144.1:0-33511 GCA_900490025.1 Megastigmus dorsalis
GGAAGAGGAAAAACGTAAAAAAATACCCGACTCAGCCATCGAAGTATATTTCTTTACAACATACTCGTTCGGAATGCTTCTCGGTCATGTAAGAGTAGTGCCCGCACCTACGACATTAGTAATATCATTCAAATCGGGATTAGCTCTCCTTAACCCAGAGGATACGGATTATGTACAGAATTCAAATATTCGATACGATACCATTCAAAAATTTAATATAATTATCTACAAGATTGTAAAATGACTAACGCGTTTCAATAGAATAAACTAACGATTGTGGTACCAGATAAACCATCTTATTTAAATATGAAATTTTCCAAAAATTTCATCAAGTATCATCTTTTATTATAAATAATTGTTTTACAATTATCTTCGTGTTAAATAAGTACCTAAAAGCGATCTTCTATTTTACATGCGTAAGCGAGTAACAATTAATACTTGTAAGAACGCATAGTTATTTACAACTAACAATAATAGAATCGAATTTTGCCTATCTAATGAGATTCTCTGATAAGCATTAATTTAATAGTGTGCATATTTTATTTCATACGATTAACAGCTCTCGGCACATTCTAATCTGTTATTATAAATATTAATTATAATAAACGATTTCTAAAGATTTCAACTGATTATTCTGGTCTTAACATTCAAAGAGCGCATAATAGTTTTCAAAAAAGCAATGAATTTTAACAGAGATTACAAACGTTCATAGGCGATTGATAAATGATAAATGAAAATGAAATCTTCATACATAGTCAATGACGTTTCGTCATAAAACCTACAACACTCGAAATGACCCTATTCCCTAAAAGAATTCATGAACGGTACCGTACGATTACTTTTAATCTCGCATAAATTTTTCGCTAATAAAAAGATAACGAAATATATGCAAATATAAATAAGTAGGGTACATAAAATACATTGAAAACATTAAAACTTAATCCGCGGTCCCGCACGATTCATGCCTCAGCCCAAAACTGTACATAAACCATCCCCGGGCTATTAAAAAGATGAGGTGATAGTTAATGGATTAAAATAATATAACAATACAGAGGAAAAAGTCGTTAATGAAACAAAACAGAAAAAAATAAAAAATATAGGGAAAAGAAAACAAGTAACATGATTCTCGCCAAGACGTCTCAGAATTGTGACACAAGCTCGACTGACGATGCGCAATAATATACATACAGCGTAATAATAAATGCTTGGTTGGATTCATTAATTTGTTTTTCACTGCCCTTGACTCTATGGCACAGTAACGATCGCTAACAGCAGCACGAGGAAGAAGACAAGCAGGAGGCAGAATTGCGCCGTTATGTGATTAGTAATGTAACAGATGTATTTTGCGGTTAGTCGAGACATATCATGTGAGGCATTGCACACCATACTAACACGTTCGCAAGACCTTATCTCACCTTCCCAATTGCCGGTGTCGTTGCCGCTGAGGCTCGTGCGTCGATTAACGACTAAGGCGCCGTTCGGTGTGCTCTCCTTCCAGTCGCCGTTGAGCTTGGCCAACTGGACGTTCCTGAAGAACACGTTATCGTCCAGTCTGTCCTTCCTCTCCTCCTCCTCATCGACCTCCTTCTCCTTCTCACTTTGCTTCGGCTTCGGCTTAGTTTCCTCCTTATCTCCAACGACCAAATCACAAATTTCTTTGGTAATTTCATTGAAATCCTTATCGCGCTTAGTTGCTTCCATCTTCGCTTTATCCTCCTTCTTCTCTTCTGAAAAGGAACTATTGCTAAGATTGGAATCCTCCCTGAGGCTTTTCAGGCTGTCCAGTATCGTCGATATTTCGCGCTTTATCGACGACGTCTCAGCCTCTATCTCCGCCATCTTTTTCTCCTCGTACGTTTTTCTCTTGTCGTCCTCATCGCTGCACTTGACGCTATCCTTTTTACTATCTATAATCTCGACTTTATCCGGAACACTGGATTTGCTAGCAACACTCTCCAGGGTACTGCTAGTGCTCACAATGCTTTCGGGCATTCGCAGCGTGCCGAACTCCGCTATCGCGACTGGAACTTTTACGGTAGGATTAGCAGCGATGCGCTCACTAGGTGCGGGAGCGTCATCCATGCCTTTGGTCAGCTGGACGAGATTCTCGAGATCTTGACAAAGCTTTTTGTAGACCGATATCTCCTGCTCGGTGATGGGCTCGGCTACCCGTCTAGGTAGAGGTGGAGGAGTACTACAACTGGAGGAGAGGTAACTACTACCTTTATCACTGCCCTTGAAATTGCTGCAATAAGAAACAAGGCAAAAAACAATTTAAATCTATGGTTTAACAGAATTTAAAAATACATGAGCCTATAAATAAATTGTACACGGTACATATGTTATACTATTTTAGTCTTATTTATTGCGATAATAAAAAAATAATTATTAGTTACAAATTCGTTAAGCTTTAGTTATTTCATTGTTTAATGATTTGATGAACATTTAAAATTTATTGTTATTGAGGTCAAATAAATAAGATAAAAGTCGTAAAGAAAAGACAAAACCATATTAATTTATCATCATTAATTTTCAACACCAAGAATTTTTTTTGTACTTTCTCGTAGGTACATATCATATGTAATGTCATACTTTTTAATTCCTTTTAATGTCAGTATTTGAAACAAATTTTTAAAAACAATAGTAAGTAGAACGGCGAAAATGTACTTTGTAATTCTCGAAACAAATAATTTATTATCGAAACAAGGTGAGAAAACTTACCCATCCGTGCCATTTAACATCAATCTGTCTTGTGGGCGAATTCGGTCGTCCGACGACTCGTCGCACGACCTATTACTGAGGTCCACATCCGACGATTGATCCGTCAGCTGCAGTCGCTCCGTCTCCTTCTTACCCACGTCTTCCCTGCTCTGATTCCTATTGACGTCTAACTTCGCCCAACTGCCGGTCTGCCAGCCAAGACTCATCACTTCTGGATCGCTGGTTCTCCTGCCGATACGCTTAACGGGAGCCTCCTTGCAAAACTCATCGAATACCTCGTCGCCAGTCGCCTGATCGTCATCGAACTCCAGCTCGAACGGATTGTGCTCAGCTGGTTTGTTGATCAAGCCGTATAAATTAGCGGACAACGAGCGCACCGCTCGCTTCTTCTTATAGCCGAAGTTGTTGACGCTGTTATTGAGAAGGCAAGGACTTGGCTGGCGACTGGATGGCTGCGCGTCTTTACGGAGATTGCGAAAGGCGAGGTCATCGGTTACGAGGTCAGGCTCAACGCACGGAATATAGGGCGAACGTGCCCGTTCCAGTTTCGTCGGATTCGTGTGTAGGTAATCCGAATCCGTGGCCGTTGTGATCGGGCCGAGTGGTATGCCGAACGGTGGCTGCGGCTCGACGACCTATATTTTCGCATAATATTATTTACTGCGCAAGAAATATTATCAACTAATTAACAATTTCATTTTATAATCCCTATATCTTTTTATCTTACTTTTAATCAATTGTTTGTTAATAAATTTCTTAAATATATGTAAATATGTATTTAATAATGTATCTTGTACACCAATAGTATATTTTATAACTAAAAAGTATAGTATTCTTTAGCGATTAGTTTGTAAAAAATGTATGATATCCTGTATTACCTTGAGCGTATTATTAGCGTACTGCATACTACGAAAGACAACATCGTCCAGCGTGACATCAGGCTCTTTTCTACGGGGTTTTCTCTTCGGATCGATATAACGCATTTCGCGTCGTGATGGGATAGGCGATGTCATTAAATAACTAATACTAGATAAGGATGACTGTCCGTCTACGGACGAAGGCCTTTCTTTCGGATGCATCCTTCGATAAGCCATGTCATCCTTCAGTCTATCGGGTATTTCGGGCTCTTCTTTGAAGTTGCCCTGATTTTAGAAAAAAAAACATTTTTAATTTCACATGCAATACAATGAGCTGAGAATATTGTATAAAAATTATTATCTTTATTGCTGGGCTTGGAAACACAATTTTGATAATAAAATAATTAATTATCCTTCGGATGTGTTTCGATGAATTTAATAAGTGGGTCACGATTATACAATCGTATTATGTAGTTTTAAAAAAGGCGTTTTCTTATTTCATCAATGCGATCGAATTTCAAATTGTAATTGAATTGGATTTTTTTCCATTTCACATAAGAGAGATCGTAATAATATATGGGCGATTTTAATCTAATTGTGACATCACTTCTGAAATATACTTTTAGCTACATGACGTCATACATGTATGTATGACTTGTACTGACAATGATATATCTTTCCACAATTTTAAGGCGCGAAGAAAGCTTGGCTTATAACCACAACCTTTTTGATATTTATTTAAGCTTTGATTTAGATATAAATTCAATATAATAATGATAAAGTTAAATTCATTCAATATAGCGCAACCAATAAATTTTAAAATTTAAAACATTTTCCTCAATATGTAGAGGATTCTTTGTACAATTGGTATAATTACATTCTCTTGTTTTCACTGCCAAAAAAGGCATACAAAGAGATAAGAGACTTTTGGCAGTAAAAGGTCAAAAAATTCTGAAAATTTAATATGTTATTCATAGCATAAAAACCTATTTAATTTTTTTTCAGAAATATATATACATCCTTAAAAGAGTCTCACCAACGCTGGATCACCCCACGTTTTCCTTCTTGAGGATGAGTCTTCGTTGTCGAAACCAACTGGGCTGGCCATGAATCCTTTGTAATGGAATTCCTCGTTGGTTCTCTTCTCCGCTCTCTCCAACAATTCCTCATCGCCGAGCTGGAGACTATTGTATATAGCCTCCAATTCGCACAGTGCCTCCTCCAAATTTTTGTAACTCCGCCTCTCGTTTGGCTTTTCTACCTCGACTTTTTTTAACGGCACATAATTGGAATTTTCAATATCGTTAGTCTGTAAAGCGGATGTGTAACGCGGCGACGTTTGGTCTACAAATTTCGATTTGTTTACATCTAATAACGGAGATTGGTTCCTTTCGATAAAACTAGTACCTGTTCCAGTTGTAGTCTGAAAAAATATCAATTCTATATAATTCAATATCTATATAACATTCAGTATTCACATTAATCAGTCTTTCCAAAAACAAATTTACGAAACTTAGATTACCGTATTGAGCGATTCTCTAAAAGGGCTTCTGGTCGGAGGACTGCTAAGAGGTAACTGAAATTTGTGCATCGTTGAGCAGGGAGAGGTCGAGTAGCATCGTCCCTCGTTGATATTTCTAACTTCGGTGTTGGGACTGTGCAGCGCGGACCTCGAATCCTTGCAATATCTATTCTCCTTGTCGAGCAGCTGTTGCTGCTGCTGCTGCTGCTGCTGCTGCTGCTGCTGCTGACTCGGTGACGAATAATTACTCGTATTTAGCGCGTACCTGAGCATCTGTTGGTACTTGTCGAGGGAGGACGAGCCATTAACGAGTATTCGCGATCGGTGGTCTCTCGACGGAGGCTTGGGCGGTATATTCGGTGAATGAGTTTCCGGCACTGCAGGCGGTGGTTCGCTGCTGCTCGGATGAGCTTGTTGGGGCTTGTGACTGCGACGATGGAGCTGCTGCTGCTGATGGTGGCCCGGGTAGGCTTTGCGGGTCTTGTGCTGGGCCGCCGCGGCCATGTTGCGGTCGAACTCCGAGAAGTACTGGAGCGTTTGCTGGACGAGGGGATTGACGCCGATGTCGGCTTGGCGCGCGTAGAAGTTGTCGTTCGGCAGGCCATTCTCGTAGTACGGTGGACAGTAGACGTCGCCGTTACCGATCCCTATATACGATCGGGAAATTGGAATTTAGAAAAAGTAACCATCTCTTCAAAATCATATAACTATTATCGCTTTGTAACTTTGCAGCTCGATTAATCGTTCAATCTTCTGATTACAATCAAATCAGTGGATAAATAAAGAATTTTCCTGACTTTCGTCGCTTCTCATTTTCACTGCACTGCATTGTCTCCCAACTCTAAACGAGATCACTCCATAAAAATAAATATATATATATGGGATAATACATACCCGTCACGTTCTGGGCGAACTCGCTTCTAGGAAACCTCTCGATCGGCCTGAACTCCTCCTGCAGCTCAACTCCGCGTCCCTCGAGACTCCTCGAATCGTCCGCTACCTTCTGCGAGCTCGCACCATTCGCTTTACCCCCGTTCCCGTTGCACATCCTCTTTAGGTATCTCTCGGTCCTCGATGCCCTCGATCTCCTTTTACAATTCGCCTCTGCCGCGATCTGCCTCTGCTGCTGTTGTTGCTGCTGCTGCTGCTGCTGTTGCAACGCGAGTCCTGCAACTATGCTAAGGGCGATCTTGTTGGCCTGCAGCAGCTCCTCGTTGCTGCTCTCATCCATGCTGCTGTCGCCGTTGCAGAGCTGATCGCGACGGGCCTCGACTCTCGCCTTGACTCTGTCCTTGCGCACCCGTTTGCCGTCCAGTGAGCCGTCGCTGCTGCGCGAGTGCGAATTACTGCCGGCCGCCAACCTGACCTCCAGTAAATCCATCGTGTGACTCGTGGTGTTGGCGTTGGCGAGGTCCGCGGCCTCGGTGGTGGTGCTGTTGGCGACCGTTGGCCGCTGCTGCTGGACGACACTGACTACGACGGGACACGGATGATTAATGGCCTCTCCTGTCTTGTAAGCATAACTGGACGCTCTCTCGATGCCCTTGCTTTTCCCTTTTGGAGATACGTGGAGAGAAACGAGAGGATTTATTGATGAGTAGGTCGCTTGTGTGCGTGTATACGTTCAGTTTCTGAGACGCGTCATTGTTCGGGATGAATTGCTGTGCGTGATACTAAACGCTAAAGGCGAAACGGAAGCGTAGCTTTGCTAGTGTCTCTTTCTTTATAATATATAAGATATAAGTTTAAACAAAATGAAGTAGAAAAAAATTAAATATCGATTGTCGTAATTTAATTTCTACAATTATATAAATGAAAACTTTTACTCAAAATTTGAAAGCCAAATGGATTATTTCATTATTAAAATAAAACAGCAATACTTCCTGTTCTAGATTTATATGAGATCTTTTATGAAAGAAACCTTTTAATCTCTTCTTCTGGGACTCTGATAAATCATCTAGCGAGGATGAGGAACTTTGAGCATCGAGTATGGATGAAACCTTCTTGAAGAAACCATCCATGGACCACTTTTTAGTTCCCAGCTTGTCCAGCCACGGAGGAGGGCTTATACTAGAAATTCTGCGCGTTGGAGGGAGTAGACTGCCTTCACAGGTAGACACTGCCTTTCCCTTATTTCTCCACTTGTCCATCTAAGAGACTTGACCCAATGTGGAACAAAAAATAAAGAGGCAGAGTGTCAGCGAGCGAACCTGTAACGAGCAAAATTGCATAATAATATTATACCAAAAAATGATTTTGCATTCTTTGATTTATTATACACATATTCACTCGGTCATGTAAAATTGCAAATATATTATTTATGCCGCAAATTTGAAAATATAAGGATGTTAGAATTGATAGGCGATGTGACTAATTTCAATTTTAGATCAATACAAATAGGAAGATTGTTTTTCTGTCATTCAAAAATACAAAAATTGTAATTTTATCAGCTGTATTGAATAACATCTAACTAATATTACATTTATAAATAACATTCATTTATGATTCCAGAAACTTTTCGCTCTTCTAGTAATTCAAGTACATATAATTAATTATACCAACTTCCTCATATTACAGAATTACTTTCCATACTAATTATACTATAGATGACATAATTATATCCTATACGCTGTAATATTTCATAACGACAAAAGTTTTCTTGACGATAGAAGTAAAAAAGAAGTACACGGAGAAATTCAATATACAATTTTATACAGTTATTTTATCAACTATTGACTTGAAAATCCATTATTTTTTTTTTTTACGAAACTTCTATTTTTAGTAGACACTTTAATTCAACGAAAAAACAATCCTGCACCGAAAAACGTTGGAATAAAATGCACCTTAAACTCGGAACTCGATGTAAAGTCGGAAAGCACAATACACTGCACCTCAAAGACACATCAAAATATATTACCGCAACAACGAACGTCTCCTCCAGCATGTTTACATTACGCAAAAGCTCAATCCCACCCGCACGAACGAGCCAGCGGCAGAAAAAAAAAAGGTATCCCTCGGAACACACGGAGCTCAAATATACCACTGCACCGCGGCCGTTACATCAATCGAGAACCTATATATAAAACACGCACTCTCCCGATAGAGCAGCAGTAAGCGCAGTAGCAGCAGTAGCGGCGACGGCGGCGGCAAGTTGGGGAATGCAGCCGCTAAGGAATCCGCGCGATTCACTATCTCGGGTGACTCGAGCACGACTCGCCTTCGCGTGGGTATTATATCCGTATACGTACGTTTTGACCATCGCGAGAGAGATGCGTGTGCACCACATACGTGTGTATGCGCGTGTGCGCCCAGTGCAGCGCGACGCTCGAGTTTCATCCCGAGCCGCCCGTGTATACGGCTCCCAAGGTGTATATCATTGCTTTCACCGCGAGAACGCAGAGTACGTGTGTATATACGCGATCATAACACAATTACAACGCGATCGCGAGTATGGGGGGAGGGGGACAACCGTGGAACGAGAGCGCGTTATATATTTTCGGCGCGAGTGAAAGTGCATATATATGCGCGGTATATACAAGGTGTTGCATGCGCGAGCGCACGATATATCTGCTGCTGCTGCTGCTGCTGCTGCTTGCTGCGCTCGTGTGCAGTTTGTGTAAGAGCTCTCTCACCTGTCTCTCGGCAGTTAACGAGCTTTTCGAAACCATTTTTCGTGTTTATGAATAATAATGTCGATGGATACGAGGGTCAATTGTTTTTTTCTTTTTTTTTTTCGGTAATTTAGGTTGTGGAATTGATTCGGTAATCGTTTGCGGATAACGGTGGGCTTTATTTGGATATTTTTATTTTCCCAGTTTGCAAAGTGAAGTTATTGCTTTACTCGTGATAGAGCTATTATAATGAGTGCTGCATTATTGTTTCATCGATACATATGTTGAAGTTAAAAAAATTTACCCTCGATATTGCTACCTTATACAGGAAAAATTCATATGGCAAAGGAACTTTATAACGTATATAATTTAAACTCGTTCTACATTACACTTTCTTTCTTTCATAATGCATGAATTGAAAATACTCGCGAGCTCTAACGTCATAAATTACAGTTATCCCAATAATAACGAAGCAAATATTAATATGTAACTTTATTCGACAATAAACAACACCATGATTTCAAAACGTAATTAAGTTCCAATGCAATCCATTTTTCATGACCAACTTTTGACAGTTAATTATCAACTTGAAATGTCAAAGTAAAAATAAGAACGTACGTATGAGTTTCAAAGTCAATTATTTCATTAAAAATAAAGAACGATGCATATACAAACATTTCAGTCTCAACAGATACGTAAATCTCAATATAAAATCTCTTGTTTTTCCATTTCGCGCGCGACAAACACTTATATTATACCCGAATGTAATGCGAGACACATGAAACGGGGCCCTGAACGAAGTTCGCCTTGATATGCATACACACACACACACACACACACACAGTGACGGAGGTGTCAAAGCTCGTTGCTCGCGCGTTCATGTAATACTTTTTATTTCCTTCTTTCGCGTATAAGTATGTATACTTATATCTTAGCAGCTAATATATATAGGTACTGGCGCACTCGCCGTCAAGGTGTCGCGCCTTCGATCGTCGCTCCCCAACGTATCTTTACTTACCTCCGCACGAAAAAAAAAAACTCCGTACTTATTGTTCTATAAACAATACTTATTCAACACATCGTATGCTCCTATATTAAACAACGGTTGATGACAAAATCGAACAATAACAGATATTCTTTCATTCTTAATGAAAATAGCCAACAATCACGCACGAAGCAAGTTTCAAGAACTAACCTCCAACTTTGCACCGCTCCAAAGTTCAGAAATTCCTTCAAACACATTCGTTGCCTTATCATCTTGAAAAAACAATGAGAGTGTGGAGGACAGCTCTTGTACATATAGCTTTAAAGGAAAAAAATAAGATTTTGACGTCAACGACGTAAAACACGATTAGACGGAGATGAGAGCATAAAAGCCGAGGCTCGCTCTCTCGCGCGCGCGCGCGACCTCGGTATTACAAAGCCCGATAGCAGACGACGCGCCCGTGTACAGCATATATATACACACGTGAACGACACAGCTACTCGGTCGACTGCGGAGTGCGGCCCCAAAAAAAGCAGACGGACTTCTCTCCGAGAGCTGAGCGAGTCACGAATATATATATATATGTGCATGCACGCACACGCGAGTAGCATGCCGAGCTGCTGCTGTGCTGCGTGCTTTCTTTCCGTATAATATTTATGTGTGTGTTCGTTGTGTGCGTGTCTGGTACGCGCCAACCGTCGTCCCACGGCTACTCACGTGCGTGCCATTGACGTGCCCCCCATACTCTCCGTTTTCGTCTCTTCTCTCCTCAGTCCTCAACGCGCTCCTTCTTCTACACTCATATATATAATCTAGATCTATCTATCCATCCATCTCTTTCTCTCTCTTTCTCTCTCTCTGCTCTTTTAATTCTCGTGTTTCTCTTCTGCTTCTCGGCGGTTTCGCTCGCGAGCCCGTCGGCCGTCAACGTAATATATAGGCACATATTCGACACACATATATATATACACACGCATTCTCGTGGTGTGCGAACGTTCTAACGTCTATCTTTTGCTCCTCCTTTTTTCTCCAGATGCGCGATAAAACGAAAATGAGAACGCAGCGAATGTCTCCGTATATGCTTGTACGTGTGTGTCCCTGTGTGTGTGGCTGTGTGTGTCTGTGTTTTCTTTTCGTGCAACGGAGCAATTTGTCGGAATTCAATGTTTATGTGAGTCGCGAGATAGGCGCATCTCTTTTTGTTAATAGGTTTGTTATCGAACGTTTGTTTATACTCTGCCGGGTCGAGCTGTGTCTGCTCCATATAAATATTATATCGATCGCCAGTAGGTAATTAATATTCGCCTCTTCCTAGCGATAAACAGCGAGAAAGAGATTGATTACGTATTCGATCAGTGCTGACACATGTGTGATAGTTTGCAAGTCCAAAGGAGTTTTTTTTTTTAAATCTATGATAAACGAGAGAACAAACATATCGTGCTCCGAAATTCCGGAGTAGCAATTAAAGTTTATCCAATAAAAGCGAACTTTGTCACCCGGATTTGTACTCGAGCTGTCAGCCGACATTGCCATCGACACAACTCTCGCAATCTCTTATTGCACTTGCAACGAATCGCGTAAATGCACGGAAGCATCGATTGCCCGCCGACTGCATATCGACTAGCTATATCTGCAACTCGACAACCTGGCCTCTGCACATCCTATTATTACACGAAACAACCTGCACGAAACTAATCGAAGAAAGGAAAAAAGAAATGCACTCGTCAACAATCGAATTGCAGCCAAAAATAAAAAGACCTTTCACATCCTATATACCTATATATATACGCACTGATAAAGAGTCCGTGTATGCAACTGCTTAGCGTTGCAGACAACCTTAATAAAAACTTTGCACACGCTTCCTGATCCTACCTATCATACACTTAAGTGCCGCTCACGTCTGACATTGCCTTTTACCTGAGTATACAATTCACAGCATCTCTCTCTCTCTCTCTCCATCAGCTCTCCTCTGCTCGGAAATTGATATATCCTTGTTATACACACGCGCACACACGTTCCTGACGTTTCTCGCCGCGAACACCAGTAGGTATATATCTATACCTATAGTCACTCGCGCGGACAGCTTGTTTATAGATATTATAATAATTCGCGCGAAGAGCGCCGCCGACTGTCCGTTACGAGCAGCAGGAAACGTATACAGGTCCGCGCGCGCTCGCGACGATTACATCGGCGCGAGCAAACGGCCTACTACTGCGGCGGAGGCCGACGACGACGACGACCGAGCCCCGGACGACGCACGACGAAACGCATCCATTGTTGAACTTGACGATGACTGGCCAAGATGGCTTCGCAGTCCTCACTCACTCTCTCTCTCTCTCTCTCGTGTGGTGCGGCGCCGCGACGACGGCCCGACGATCGCTCTGTCTCGCTCTGTCGTGCACGCGGGGCGCGGGCTGTAGCAGTCGCTATCTCTCTCTCTCTCTCTCTCTCTTTCTCTCAGTCGCGTGCACTGCACACATGCGCTCTGGAGTCTTTCGGCGGACCGACTGACTGGCGGCGACTGTTCTCGCGGCGCGTGTGGAAAGACGGAAAAATAGAGAGACGGACTTAACTGGAAGATGAAGCGATTCGGCGCGAGTGTATAGGTATATAGAAAGTTGGCCGGCGGGGAACTGATGCCGATGTCGAGTTTTTTTGGAAAACGCCAGAGACGTGATCTTATATTTGACGAGAAAGTCGAGTGAAAAATTCTGGTTGATGATGACGATAAGGAGAGAGGTGCGGTTTGTTTGGAGGCTGTGCGCCAAGATTTGAGTTTGAATTGATTCTAATCGGCATTTCTGCACCACTATATAATTAAGGATGTGCTGGATATAGAATCAGAATCAAAAGCCCAGTCGAATATTTAAACCTTTATGTTTTTAAAATATATTTTTATACGGAAGCATTGAAGATTTAAACCGATCAAAATTGATTTATAATTGTGTTTAAAAGTATTATTTGACTAATAAAAAAATTAATTTGACAAACTTTTGACTACGAATTTCCCCTTGTTTACCATGTTAATAAAATTGTTTATATTCTAATAACATATATGTTTAATTGGAATTAGTTTTTTTTTTCAAAACTTTAAGTGCTTAACATTATTGTCTTTTTTTTTTCTTTTTTTCTCGATTATATATAAAATTTTGGTAAGGAATCGTTAACTATTAACATTTTAATTAATGTTATATAATTCATTTTGTATGCATCATATATAAGAACGTATTGCAGCTTTGTCGTTATTCTTTCTGCAGTCCGCTATAAATGACTATAAGCCTTAAAAAGATATGGCATGTAGAACACAAGGCTTCTGTTAGGAAGATTATCTAACACAGCGCTTGATTAATTCTTGATGAATAACCCATTAGACTAATTTCAGCTAATTAGCGCGGCATTTTAAAAATGTATATAATCTTGACATTACGGATCTCTCTTCTTTCTATACATTTCCTATGCAGTTTCTGTTTGCACTTTTTTTCTTGTGCACATAAACGCTTTCATTTAAAAGTGTAATTAGAAAAAGGGAAATACTATTTGATATTTGACATATCTTTCTTCCGAGAAGTAACAGTATTTTGAGACCGTGGTAATCAAACCGTATTTTTCAAATTTTTTTCCTTTAGATATATTATAACTGTAAATAAGTCTACTTATAAGGATTTCAATACTTTTTTTTCAATAAAGCACTATTGCAGTTATAATTTCTAAAACGGTAATATGTAATAATTCCTTTCAAAATTGAAATTTATGAGAATGATAAGTGTTTGGTCAATAATATAGGTCTAAGAAAGTGCCTTTCGCTACTTCTCTATGATATAAATGATAAAAGACATATTCCCTAAAGATAGTGAATACGAAAATTACCGCTTATCGATATCGCCACTGATTCAAATCTATATGCACTGTTTCAAATGTTCAGCATTTTTATAGATTAAACAAGTAACACAGTTTAATCTTCGGGATCTCGCATACAGAAATGCTCACTGTTTAAATTTATCATTTCCCATTAAAACGAAACAATCCAAAGAATAAGAATCTTTTAAAATCCCAATAAACCGCGTCTGCACACTATTTTTAAACCGCATATGCACACCCTCAAAAAGACCCCAACCAAAGAATTCATCACTTCATAAAACTTCCAAAAAAAATCCACGGCCAAAACAAAACGTACGTTTTAAGCACCTACAAAAAGCTACTCTTTAATGACTCATGAATGGTCCATTGTGTACGAGCGCAAAAATATCGAAATCCGCAACGAGCTAAAAGAGAAAAAGAAAGAAAGAAAAAAAAAGAAAAGAAACACCTCTCGGTCTCTCGCGCGACGTCTTCTGCTGCATAGCAAAAACGACGCCTCCGCAAGCAGCGGGCTGCAGAAGACATGACGTAAACAATTTTAATGCTCACGTGGCTCGCGAAGAGTCCCCGCGTCTGTGCACATGCCCTTCGCGACGCGCCGCGCGGCTACACATGCGTGCATCGTAACTGCGCTTGCGTTTATGCGCGCGGCGACTGTGAAATGTCTTCTTCTTGCACTGCCACGCTCGCCTCGTATACCGAGTGGAAAGAGACGTTTTCTTCCGATAACCATAGTAATTTATGATTGCAATTAGTTATATGCCTGCTCATGCGTACGTTGCGTTATTTATAATTTACCCTCGCGCGGTTTTCACTTTATTCCAATCTGCATCGAGTCGTTTTTTTTTATACGCGTTTTTATTGTTTTTTAATGGACATTTACTGGTGGCTTATGCGACTTTTACCGCAGCGCTGATATTTCGGCGCGAAGAAGTGGTTAATTTGTGTCGTTTCAATCGTATAAAGTTCGCGGAAAAAAGTCAATCGGTGCACAAGGCTGGGATTCTTGCAGGCTTTCAATTGCCGCGGCAATCGGTGACTGTAAATTTATCTCGATGCAAAGAAAGAAAGAGAGAGAGAGAGAGAGAAAAAAAGTTTATTAGCTCTGAATCACAACAAAGACTCGAGCGCTCCATTTTCGAGAAAAAAAGTAATAATAAAAAATGGTTAATTAAGTTGAGCGAATATATACGGTAAACAATAAGTCAAACGTGTGAAGCATAACGATAGTTAGCCGAGTAAAGAAAGAGATCTTTACGAAGATAAATTAATTTTAGTATCGAGAGAATTGCTTTTTCCTTCTCTTCCATTTCGCGCGATAACGACGCAGGATTTTCCTTGTAAGGCGACTTTATTCAAGTCGCCAGTGCAATCATTTTCTCGTACGCTTATATACTTATAATAACGAAACGACGCTTAGCTTATAAACTCGGCTACACTGCAGTGTGTCATTATACTTTCATAATCCCGTTTTTCGTATTTCCGTGGTACGTTCCGCTGAATTCCCGAAATAAATATCCCACCGCGCTTTCGTTAAGTTACGCTTTAATCAGCGCGGACAATCTCGCTGAAAGCTCTCGTGTTTTCCTACCTACTCTTCTTTCCGTACTCCCTCACTCTCGATTGTTACTTTCTGCTCGCAGGGGGATTTTATCTATTAATATTTCCCTTTTCACATGCAGTCACTGTCGCGAAGAAGCCTGTATTCCCAAATACTAATTCTTCTCTTAGAATAGGTATTTGAGACTGAAAAAGTTTATAGTAGGCAAGATAAATTTCTCGTATAATTATATTTTTAGAACACGACTCGTTTTTTTCATATAGACGGAAATGGTCAGTTCGCGTAAAGATCGGAATCATGCGAGTCGTAATGAATAGTCAGAATGGAGTCTAATAACGTAGCGCACGCGCTTGCATATGGACAAATTATCATTCGCACATTATTGCCGTTATTCCGCGAATATATTCGCATGAAAGCGAAGCGGGATTACGTTCCAAGTATAAAGCAACCACATATTTTACCCGTATTACAACGTACATCCAACCACGCTTTCCGACATCTAATGCAGAATTGAAATAATCATTTCACAACTTCGAAGGAATTTTATATATAAGAAATAACAGAAATGCATCAGGAGCAAAGTGATAATGTCCGTTTATCGTTACACGTATAAAGTAATCTCGGACGCCTGATTCACTTGGATACATACATTTGACGGTTCAAGGCGATTTTTATGACTCAGCGACACTCGTGATTTTTCAAGCTCGCTCAGTTCGAGTGCTCGTATACAAGTGTACATCGATGTTTTGAATACCTTTCTTTCCAAATAAAGACTGTCGTGAATTATTTTCTAGTGGCTATAAGTCGAGCCGTCGCTGCCTACGTGCAATGCTGATTCACTCGAATCTACATATATTTCCTATTTACCTACACGAGTGTAGTGACGCGAGTTGGAACACAGACGATTTCAGTTTATTGCCGCTCTAAAAATGTTTAAAGCGCGATCATCCTATTTTTTACGCTGTTCGTCTTCGTTTCATAACATATTATGATTCTTTGGGCTACTCTGCTTTAAAAGTATTATCGTAAAGTAAAAGATGTTATGTTGTTTTTCTTACGATAAAAGAAAAGATCTTCCATCCGGTTCAGTCTTTTGGCTTTTGGCTCGATCGCAAAAATGTGACTATTGTAGCAAGAATTCGCGACGCGTTATACAATGTTCCGAGAAATCGGTACGATTAACAACGAAAATATTATTACCACAAATCAATGTCTAAAAAAGAAATCTAATGAAAATAATAGTAATTTTGTACAAGATTCGTTTTAAAATGTTTAGCGTAAAAAAGAAAACGGAGAAAAAGGCCAGAACTCTGTGAAAAGTTACCTCTCATCATCGATCTCCAAAGGACTTTTGCATATACCTATAAAAACTGTATCATAAAAGATGTAAAAGTAGAATAAGTAACCTGCAAGTGCGATCTCAATCTTTATCGCCGAATCCAGTGCAAAAGTGTGGATCGATTCACACCGCTTATATACACACTTTCACAAAATTTCTCTTCGCAGCAGCCGCGGCAAACAATCAATGTGCACCAGCCGCTCTGCAGGCACAAAGGACCGGGGCGACTATTCTTTCTCACTGTCCCCCATCATAGAGTGCATCAATTTCTCCACATCGTAAAGTCTCGCAACAACGAGAAGTCGGAGTCAACTAGCGTACACGTATCAGGAATAAATCAATCCGAAATCCACCTCTTGAGCAGGCGGACAAAATTAAAACAGCGGCCGCGCGGTGGTTAACGTATACATTTTTCTTAAATGTCACGGACGCTTCTTTCTCGCGCGCGATATTGTGTGTATCTCGAGCGGAGGCGTTGACATTGCGTATTTAGTGGCTTCGAAGGCTGGCTTTGGTAATGTCTCTGGGTGAGTAAGACTCGACGCGCGAGTGAATTATGCGTGTAAAACGCTCGTGTTGTTTTCCACGCGCTCTCGCTCGTTTCCTCGTTCCTTTTTTTCTCTTTTTTTTTAAAAAAAAAATCTTTGGCTGCCTTGAAGGGATCCGCTATATATAGGGATAATAAAAAAAGAGGTTAAGAGTAAGGAAATAATGTTGCAGCGCGGGGAATATATGAAAATAATGCCTCTTTGTTTTTAGATTTCTATATTTAGGCACGCGATGCTTGACCCCCCAGATGAGTTTCGAAGGAACTTATTGTTGCCGTTTCAGTGTATTCGTAATGTACTCGGACAATGTGTGATGTGCAATTACAAAGAAGGAGAGAGAAACGTACTCTTTAACTTTTCCACGGACAAAGTTGTAAAGCGACAAAGCTCGTGAAACACTGGGACGATTGTACTCCTCAAGCTGTATTTAACGAAATTGTATGAAATTGATATCTCTTTTTTTTTATTGGATCTATTAGATTCAATCGAGTTCGCTTGTCTAAGAGAACTAACAATTTATTTAATGACCTTCAATTGCGAGCCTGCAGCTGTGTTAGTTCACTTTTTTTTCTTTTTGTCACGCGTTATAAAGCTTGCAAATTTTATTTTTCTCGCGCGTGATATTTTTACCGTTCTACTTCCTGTATAATTAGATTAATTAATGATCAAAAATTGTAATTATCATGAATGTTCATCAGAAAATGTTATAAGAGTGACGCATATAATTCTTGAAAATTTATTTTTATACGCGATCTGATAAAGCAATCATTAGAAAATTATAATTTCAGAATTAAATAGTTTATTGTACACCGTACGAAAGATATATAAACGAATTTTTCTAAAATTATTCTTCAAAAATAATTACTCAATTAAATTAACACAATTTTATAGACGAATAATCAAATACTAAAAGTGTGTGATATTCTTAGTCACATTCATTTTTGCGGAGATCAGATTTAGATTCTCAAGGGCAAACAGACAGTCAAATCACTTTTTGTGTAACAAGTTTTTCCACGAACGTTTTTCTTTCAAGCCTTAGATCAACAAATGCTTTAAATATAATTAAGCACACTTCTGCAGAGACTATAAAAGCGAATAATTATAGTTTGAATTGCTCTTTTTATGTTGGCACTATTACATATTTAATTACCGACATTTCGCTTATTCTCGAAAAATTTCAAACTCCAAATGATCCTTAAACACGAATGTAGTACCCATCCCACGTACATTACGTACTTTTAAGAGCCCAAAAAAATATGTTAAAAAATTCGCTGGCGTGCCGCGAATATAAAAATGCTCGCTAAAAAATTAATTCATATAGCGATATATGACACGAAGTGAATAGCTTCGTGAGAAGCGTTGAATAACAATAGTATAAGTAAAACAGTTCTCGCACATTTGTCCAATGCTTCTGGATATACAGATTATCGACTGATTTATTGCGAACTAATAAGCAATACGTCTATAGTCGAAACAATCGGGCATTGTGAAAGCGATCAACTTGTAAAGTTCGAGGAACCTTTTTTTCCGCTTCGATACGCTATTAATAAATACCTATAATAAGCTCAATTTGAAAGCAATGAATCAAAGCAGATTAGAAGACTTTAGCAATTAGCAAATCCTATAAATGCTTGCAGTGATTGATATATATGTATTATACAGTTTGTATACCGCGCGTAACGTTTTCTATTCTTCGAGCATAAAATTTCACTTTTTAAAATAGAAGCTGCGCGAAAAAAAAACTCAGGAGCATTAAGTTTTCATTTAACTCCAGATTACAAGCCTGTCCCTCTTCTATTTAAATAAGAGTTATGATTTGTTTTATAACACGCGTCGCGCAGTCTTTAATTAAATTTCTATTTTTTTCCTTCCCACACAAACACTCGCTCCACGGCAGAGAAGTACCGGCTATTTTAGTAATCGAAATAAATTCTATACAACTTACGCCAAAGTTTGAAGAGCAGCTTCAAAACAATTTCCACCTAAACAAATACCTCTGAACAATAAAACAAAAAAAAAAGAACACCGCACGCAAAAAAAACTAGGCACTGTATACACAACCAACAACTAATCCGGCACAATCGCACGCGAGTACAACAAACCCATTGAGAATAGGTAACACGATCAATCACTTCGCTTTCGTCGCGAATCAAATTAAACCAAACACACACACATACACACACATAGACAATTGCAGCGAACTAATTACACCGCGAGACAATACAGGCGCCTATTCGGGAACAATACGACGAGCATCCGCGCGCGTGAAACAGACATTCGCACGAATATATATATATGTATACATATATATATGTATTATCTACGGTGTCGGCGTCGGCGCGTGAAAGCGAACTTGTCGCGGCCGCGATCGCAACATCATTGAGGAGCTCCGCTCGCTGATATTCTGGAGCGAAAAGGAACTTACGTGCAGCACACGATCGGCCTTCCCTACTCCATCGTTCTCTCCTCTCAGCCATCCTTCCGTGAAGTCTCGTCTTTTGCTTTGCAGTTCGGCTCACTCCGCGCCTGTATATATGTCTTACGTGCGTTTCTCGGCGCGACGGGGGAAAAAAAACGGGTTTCTCTCTCGCTCGATTCTGTCGATGCTATATATGGGGCAAAACGATACGGTGAGAAATTGAAAATGCGCAATGCCAATTGGAAAATTCGCGCACTTGCGAAATGTTAGTCACTTCGTATATCTTTTTGTTCTTTACATGCGGCTTAGATATAATATAAGGCGTCTGTTTTTATATAGGTACGCGTTTAGAGAGATGTATATGCTTATTTGGTGGATGTATGCGAAGAAATCGATTTTTTTCAGATGAAAATGGTTTTATGCGCGGTGCAGGAATGCGTTGAATCATCAGGGAACTGATTTATGAATCATCGTTTATAAATTATGTTGTTATATTTAGGTTCGACGAATATTGTTTGTGTAGCAAGTACCTATATAGGTATTAAAAATAACCCTAATAAAAAACATTCATTTGAAATATTTTAAAGAATGCAAAGGTTCAGTAAATTGAATACTTATAAAGATTGGTTTGAGAAATTGTACGATTAAGTAGATATTGAAATGAATGAAATGATAATTTTACGCAAAATTTAGTATCTTCATCGATTATATCAAATTTTAATATTAAATTCAAGTACCATTAATTAAGGAAGCAATTTAACATATGTTATTTCATATTTCAAAATATCGAATGATTTCAGTTTTATGCAGGATTAAAAAGTAATCATAAAACATGACTTAAAATCAATGGCATGTTTAATCGGAACTGAAATACATAATATGTCACTTCCACCTGCGTTATTTACATACTATTTCACTCTACAGCCAAGCTATAATAACGAAATATCGCAATAAAAATACCGATGCTTTCTATACAACTGTGAACCAATCCATAAATTACCCGACACCCGCGTATACGCCGTAAAACCGTCAATATAACTAAATAGAAAACCAGCTAGAAAATCGTCCACCCGCTAAACAAGTGCACACACACACACACGCACACAAACTCGCTTACAAAATCGCCTTCCTCCTCCGCTCTGAGCAAAATCGTTGCCCAATAAACACGCACCGAGACGCCGTCGCAGCCGAAACTAAATCGTTAAAATATATTTCGCGTTGGCGCGAGAGCGTCGTCGTCGTGGTCGCCAGCGTTGCAGCCTCGACAAGCCGAAGATTCAAGGAAAATTAGCGCTGCTCGACTAATTGCCACCCAGAAGAGGAGAACCTCAACAAAGAGCAGCTATTGTATACGCGTTCTTATCTTATCGGCTGCAGGCGAATGCATCGGGGGAAGAGACAACGAACGCGCGTCTCTCTTTTTCTCCTTTTTTTTACCCCACGCGGCTATATATCCTTGAACCATAATATTCCGTGGCGGTGGTTTCGATTGATATTGTGCACGGCGGATCTCGAATGGTGAAAACGCCCACGAAGATGCGCCGTCGGAGTTTTCCGCGATCGAAAAATAGAAACGATGCCAGGGATATATTATATATCTATATATAACGGCGATGAGCGTCTGCCTAGAGCTGGATCGTATTGGCGAGCTTTTCGAACTTGTTTTTCTGTACGACTCCGAGTTCACGACAGCCGAGTCTATTGTTCGTAATATTGTGTGCTCGTGTTAAAAGTGGAAAATTACAATTTTTTAAGTCGATCGATGCTTAATCTGAGAAGAATTTTATTGATACATTAATTTGCAAAGTTCTTTTTTAACTCGTTTTTAATTATTGCAGTACTTTTATATCTGTCTCAGAAATATTTTTTTAAATACATATATACGTATATACAGAGATATGTAAAAGTACATTTATAGATTATTTAATCTGAAATCTGTAAAAGAATTTACATGAATGAATCTTTTCTTACAGCTTTAATGATCATCAAAAATTATGTTTCTATAAAGTTTAGTCATAATGAAGACTTAAATGTGGCTGGAGACAGCTGAAGTATTATAAAACATATCAGAGTTAAAAATTCGTCGGCATTTGATATGATTGCCTAGTTTTGAGGCAATGCGATTGACTCAAAATTAGGCAATAAAACTAAAATATTTAAGAATGTCGAAGAATGATTTTTTTTATCTCAAAAAAGGAAATAGAGTATAATAGAAAGTATTACTATAAAAAGTATAATTAAGTTTTTTTTGTACTTAAATAGTAAATTAAGCACTCAAGGGTCTGAAAATACTTGAATGCCAGTGTACGTTATATATTCATGTAAACAGTATTTTTTAAACATTGACCTATAGTTATTATTTTGGGGTAATAGAAAAACATAAGCAATAAGTATCTGAAAATTAGATTTAAATTTTAACATTTCTTCAAATTATAGTCTTTATTATTGCGCCTTTATCGCACTCGTGTAAGTAGGTATATCCGCAAAGTTGACTAAATAAATAATAGATTTTAATTAACAAATATTTAGTTATTACTGACCAGCAAACAAAGTCTCCAACATGATTAGTTAGAACATAAGTAATCAAAAATTAGATTCAATCATGAAATAATTTTGAAATAGATTATGATAACTAAAGATTAACATTTTAAAAATATTTAGGATATTTTTGTGGTTGTTTAGACAGACACAAGAATTGCTTAAAAATAACAATTTTATGTTTAATAAGGAATTACAAATAATCAAGAATTTTTTTTAAACAAGAGGTATCTGTTATCTGTATCTGTAAACAAAAGCTCACGATAAGATGAGAGATAATATTGATGATAACAATAAGCTTATTTCGATATTGGATTTTGTTTATTCAAATCCAACAATAATCTTTCTTAACATAAGTAGTTGACAAAATGCTTATGCGCATAATGAGCCTTTGTACCTAAGCTTAAAAGTATGATATTAAAATACTCCATCTTGCAGTAATCACTTTTACAATTTTTCTCTTACTCGTAAATATGTAAAATAAATCGTGCATCGTCATATGACGCAATCGTGAATCTCACACTTACGCATCCACACACTCGCAATGTATACTAAGGTGCTCCGAGGATTATAGGATTTCACTCAAAAGTTCAAAATCTACAGTACAAATATTTGCAAATTTATAATTTCAATTATCACACGTACACTTAATCATATACCGCAAAATATGCAAAGTTGTGTAAAATAAAAGCAAAACTTTTCGCGAAACAAAAAATCGATCGTTATTGCTATATTGATTTTTCTTTCAATTAAAAATAAATATACTAACGTAATGGATAATTGACAAAACTCAAAGAACTCTTTTCGAAACAGTTTAAAAACTAGACATAATAGAACATAATCAGTTTCTTTTTTTTTTCAACTTCAACTTGCGAGACACGATTATTGTTACATTCGGCAACACACACCGTTTATCTTTTACACTGCGATTTAGCCTGCTGACGAATCACTCTGTACATCACTGATCAACAACTTGACGTTTTCTTCGTACTGAGAAACAAATTTTTTTCTTTTTCGTAAAATCTTGTCTTATCACCGATGTTTTATATTCACTGTCCCTTCTCTTCAATGTAGGTTTTTAGGGCTTCTTGACATTCTGATGAACACCAATGCTCAATAAGCAAAAAAGTTTCGGATTCTAGTGCGACGTCCAGTTGTTGACGAAGACTATGGCGAAGCAGAGCTTTTGTCGCTTCCATTGACTGAAATAAGGTAGTAATGATAAATATAATCAAATTAAGACATAATATAACTTAATGAATAAACTTATTCGCAGAGGATCTACCATTTTACCATTAAATTTTTTTTTAAATTTCAAGGTAAGTGTAAATTTTATAATAACTAAACTGTTTCAATATAATTTAATATAAAATTTGTTAACTACCTGTGCAGACTGATCGCTCATGGTTTTTAAGGATGGTAAAAGTTCACCCTGAAACCTATCTGGCCATAACACTCTCGTAACCAGTCCAGCCCTCAATGCTTCGCTTGCAGTTAAGATTCTGCCACCCAGCAATAATTCATTTGTCTGCAAAACGAAGATATAATAAAATATTTATCATCAAACATTGCGTGAAAATAATGCAATAAAATGAAAAAAAATGATCAAGTATTTCACTTACAACTGCACTTCCAAGACTATGAGATAACGTTAAAACTGCAGCTCCTTCGGCTATCTGACCAAGTTTGCCATAAGGAGTACAGAATGTAGCTTTATCACTAGCTATCACAAGATCGAACAAAGGCAGCATTGTTACGCCTAAGCCAATAGCTGCCCCTTGTACACCTGCCACTATCGGTTTATTAAATGCGGCCAACGCCCTAATAAATTCTCTGTAAAATTTATGCATATGTTAATAATAATTCGTAACAAGTATTAAATTTAACTTTCAAAATAGTCACTAAAAAAATCAATGATTCAAACTTACTTAACAGCAGTAGCCATTTCTTCAGCTCGAAGCTTACGCTCTTCTTTGTTTGAATGTAAAAGAGACGAAACTTCTAAACCTTCACAAAAACTCGTTCCCGTCGAAGTAAATAATACAACTCTGCAATCGTCGTCTTTCTTTAAAATCGACAAAACATCTCTTATTTCATTCATGACCTGGAAAATTTTATAGTTTAAAAACTGCGCAAAACTCTTAATATGTAATATGCAGCATATAAATACCTGAATTGTGATCGCATTTCTTATTCCTGATATTGGCGCCGATGGAGTTAAAATTAATTGTACAAGATGTCCATGCTGCCTTACATTTATTTCCTTATTACTAAATAATTTTTTTACATCTGTTTTATCATCGTCCATTAAATGTGTCCTTGAAACATTTGTACTTCCTAAACAAAACATACATTTATTATTATTATTTGTTCTTTAAATTAATTTCTTAATTCTAATATTAACTTATTTTAAAAATATTAGTTAATTTTCAGAATATACAAGATGCTATTATAAATGTATATGTTCATTCACATTCTCCATCGCGAATCAATAAGAAAAAAAGTGAAATACTTTACTAACCTTTTTTGCGATTAGTAGATGCACTCGATGACCGCGAAGAACTACTGGTACTGGACAGAAGAGCAGACGCAGCTTCAGCGAGGCAAGCTGATAACTCATCTTGACCTTTCTGCGGCGACTTAACGTTATTCGTTAAAGACTCTGACGAAGCTTTATTTTTTGGCACTTTTTTATTTTTGGGAACTGCCTTCACCAAAGCGGCCGCAAGAGTCGCAGATGCGGATATATTTGACCTCGTCATTTTCTTTACGAATTCCTTTTTCGGCGAAGACTTCTCGCTTGAGTCTTTCGTCTCAGCCTCTGCCTTTGGTGTAACCTTAAAGGAATATCAAAATAAAATATTCATTTTATACATTTAAACATCGTCATAAATTTTAAATTATTAAACAATATAAAGATTATTAATTGCAGTATATTCAAATAAGTATGATGACAGTACCTTCTTCTTGCTCTTTTTTCCTTCCGGTTTCTCACTAGAATCCGAAAGCTTCCGTTTAGCTTTGACCTGAATATCTGGTTCATCTACCTTTATTGACTCGGGAGGCATATCTACGCTAACACGTGGACTCGCCGAAGCACTGGAGAAGGAACTCGACGAATGTCTACGGATGATACGCGATGCGTCCGCCGCATTGCGAATCTTGGCAGGTATTATGAAGTCTGATGCTATAGGCGTCGACGCGGCTTTCGGCGATTTGGTCTGATCAAACGTTTTCTTTTCAGGTAGTGGCGATGGTGTTTCAGCTGGCGATGCGACCTGCAAATATAATTTTTTTAAATTAGTTTTGTACAACTATAAATAAATCATAAAAAATGTTTACTCAAAACATTATAGAATCTTTATATTATAGTACAGATACTTACAGTGACATTCCTCCTGGACCTCGGAGAGATTTTAAGAGCGGTTGCACTAGAGTTTCTTAACCTCAGGACAGCGTTCCTAACCATCTTTGTCCTCAGTTTGAGTTCCCTCTCAGCCTTTTCCACGTCCATAACCTTCTTTTGTGACTTAGTGATTGGTACAAGCCTCTTCCTCATATCAGGCTGCTCCACATCGTATAACAGATTGACAACACCCTCGTCCTGCAATAGCTTATCAATCTCGGTCACCTTCTTCGTCTTAGTCGCTGGTGCTGCAGATGTCGATTTGTCTATCGCACTTTTATTTGGTGAGACATTTTTTGCTGCTGCCAGCTGAGCGAAAAAAACGTACGATTAATATTTATAAAAAAGGAAAAAAATCTTAAAGATTTTATAAAACCTCGACTTTTTTATAGCATGCATTTTCGAAAATTTGATCTAATTTTAAACACTCAAAGATATTTTAATATTATTAAAGCACAGCATTGTGATTCTATAATTGACAAATACGAAAAAAAAGAACTTTCATAATATGAACAAACCTGAGCTTTCGCCTTGGCAGCGGTCACAGTCTTTTTACTAGTCATTTTTTGCCTCAGCAAATTTTTTACAGCAAGTTTCCTCTTAGAAATCGGCGCATCCTTCTTTAATAATCCGAGTTTGGGTCGTTTCACCGGAGTCATTTTACCCTTAATGCCTGCAGCCTTTGCTTCCGCTTTGACCGTAGTTTGCTGCTTTAGTTCAGATTTTGCTGGGGTTGTCTTCGCTTCAGCCTTGCTGTGCTTGGCTTCAGGTTTGATCTGTTTTGCTTCCACTTTTGTCGATGCCTGACTGGATTTAGAAGTGACGGACGGGCTTGATTCTCGAGTACTTTTTGGTGTTTCAGCTGCTGCTTTAGCGGGAGTCGAGCTTTCGCTGTCAGACTTTTGCTTGATGCTTTCATCGTGCTCCTGCGACGACTTTTTGCTCTCATTCACTGTTTTACTTTTGTTTACCTTGATTTGAGGATAGCATTGTTAGATTGTATATTAATTTTCGAAATAATTTTTGAACTACTAAAACTGTGGTAGAAAAGTGACAATTCCAGTTGGCTAGAACGTTATCATTATTGATTAAAAAACTGGATAAAAACTCGTTAAGATTTCTACCACCATTTAATTATTCAAATTGAATATTTGAATCAGAATTAAATAAATACATGCTATAAATAAATAACAACATGTACAATATCAAAATAAAAGAATATTGTCGAGTTTTTGAGTTTCTTAATAAAGACCCGGTGTTTGCACGAAAAATTAAAATATCTTGAAGAACTCAAGTTTAAGAAAGTGTTAAAATCAATTAAAAATTTTAATTTCCCGTCTTACAGACCAAAAATAAGTAATTGGTACTTTAATTTCAATTAACTATAAATATATTAGTTCCAATCAAAACTCAATTCTTCTAACTTAATTTTAGGTGTAATTTGAAAGTGAAACTGAGATATGAAATAGTTAATAACTTTTTTCAGTACCTTAGATTAATAATAATTTTTAATCAATGAAAAATTAATTTCTCAAAACATTGAAAAATAAATCGTATTTCAAATAATATTAAAGTTTAAACTTTCCAAACAAATAATTTTAAAAACGTATATAACATACTTAAATCGCTTATCTTACTTTTTTACTTTTTATCTACAAGTTGTTAAAAGTATATCCATAAAAAACTGTACGATCCAGATACTCAGCTAGATTAAGGCAGCATGGGTAGACACTGGATACTTACTTCTGTCTCATACTTAACATGACCAAAATAAATAGTCTCTTTATTTCTAGTTCTTAACCAACAATCAAAATATTAAACGACTATAATAAAAGAAGATAGTTTCTCACCTTTTGTCGTTTGACGGTAAGCTCATGCTCACGTGCTTTTTCCGTCAGCTTTCGCTTCCTTCCCGACCTAGACTCCTCTACGCTTAGTTCCAGATTAGCTACCCCACCTCGTGCATTCTGACTATTATTCTCCTTCAATGCTTTAGGAGTTTTTTCCTTCTTTGACGAGTTTTCCTCTACTAATTCCAAACTTATGATTTCTGATTTTGAGTCATTTGCCTCGTCAGCAGACTTTGATCCTGACTGTTCAATTGAAGCTTTGCTAGGTCGTCCAGGTCTCTTGGTTTTCTTCTGTACTACGGGATGGCTCTTCTTGGGAGATATATTTGGTAGTTCGAGCAATTGCTTCAAAGCTATTTCTCGTTCTATAACGGGATCCAACTTTGAACCTGAAAAAAATTTAGTTTAAATTTTATTTCCAACACTAATTTTCGCATAACATTTTATTTTAACTATAACAAATTATATAAATGCTTACCACTTATATTGTGCGTCTCCCCAGGAGTCAAAATTTTAATACTATCTTCAGAAACATTCTGAGGTTTCAAATTCGACCAATCTGGGTCAACGTCCCCTTCCAAAATAGCTAACAACTCTTTATTGTCTGTCGCTGAAGATGATTTGTTCAGTTCTGTCGACTTTTCTTCACTTGATTTGTTTTCACTTTCACTGTCTGTAAGCATGTTTTGCAAAGGTATGAGCGGAGGCATAGCTGCTGATCCAGCCGACAACTGACTGGACAATCGCTGTGTTATCTTTTTCATGAATACGATGTCCGCCGTTTTAGGAACCACCAAATCTTTTTGTTTTTCACGCAACCGTTCTTTCAGAACCTCGTTAACCTCGGCTGTTGAAGCAATTTGACTGGTTAAATGAAGTCCTGGGACTTTGACACCGGGTCTGGGTTTTGTTCTCAAATCGGTTTGATCAGGAGTTGCAGTTTTCGGCGATTTGCCGAGTGAGATATCTGAAATCGAATGTAAACATAACTTATAGTTTTTTATAGGTATTAACTGATTTTATCTATTAGTACAATATTTAAAAATTTATTTTTTAAATATATGAATTTCATACTTAAAAACAAAATAAACCTTATTTTTTTTAAATCTTTAAATTTGAGTTTAAAAATTTATTTTATTCATAAAACATATGAACTTTATTTTTTAATTGAAATTTTGATACTTTTGTCGATACAGTGTAGCTTATTTAGTATAGAAACAAACAACCATTTTTTAAAGCAAATTTGTTTTGAAAGAAATTCATACTTATTAAAATACTTTTAAGATATTAAAAATTGTTTAATTCATGAAAAATTTCTTAATCCATTGCAAAAGTAATTAAAATTATTTGATTTTTATGTTCAATAACTCACCTTTGGCTGGTGCATAATTTGGTATTGATTTTGGAGACTTATTTCTGAGAGTCTTAGAATCTGTAGCACTCTTATTAAGTGGTGATGTTTTTTCAGATTTCAATATCTTTACCTTTTCAGGTGTACTTGCATTGTTCTGTTCCACATTGTCAAAACTCTTGCTACTATTAAAAGTATTTTCTGTAGGATTTGTACTAGAGACTGTCTGCTCCTGATGTGCTCCATCACTCAATAGATTCTGCAGCTCCATTTCTACAGAATCGTGTTGCTCTTTAAACACACTTGACTGATTATTATCCTCTTCTCCATTTTCATCCTGCCAATCATCAAAGATGTCTTGTATTACTTTGCGATGACTATCTGTTGATTGCGCGGATAGATGCAGCTCTAAGTCATCATCTTCATCATTCTGAAACTCACCAAACACTGACACATCATTGTTCTTAGGTTCTTGATTGGATTCTTCAAGAGGCACATTATTGTCTGTTGATTCTGCAATGTCTCCAGAATCCTTTTCATTGACAATTTCACTACTCTCATTTTTTATAGCTGTTTCTGTAACTTCTTTAGATTGAGCCTTAGCATCTTCGAAGCTTTCAAGCTTTTCTTCTTTTAGTTTATCTACTACTTCTTCTTGTATTTCTTCTAACACTCCTAAGTCTCCTTGTTCTCCTAATTCTTCATCTACAGTAGTAGTATACTCTATGGAACTAAACTCAGTGAGTACTGCAACATCATCTGAATTTGTCACAATTTTTGAATCAGTTATGATTTCTGTTACAAGTACTGGATACGCATCTTTGTCTACAACTTCTGATAAAATTTCAGATTTTATTTCATCATTTTTACGGATAACATCACTATTATTCGAATACAAACTGTTAACATCTTTTACTTCAGGTTGAATTTGTGGTACTTCTGCAGCTACAGCTAAATTTGTATCAATAACTTCATTGACATTAGTTACAGAATCTATTTCCATAGATTCAATGCTTTCTACTTGCATTGAAGTAGTAAAAGATTCTGTCTCTTTTTCATTGAGTAAATCTTCCAATTCGCGAGAAGATTCTTTTATATTCTCGTTTTCAACTTCATGTAAGTTGTCCATGATATTTTGACTATTGTTTAAATTGCTATGGTCAGTAGATTGATTAGGTGTTAAGACAGGAACAGATTCATTTTCATTTAATGGAGGAATTGATGTATTTGAGTTCGCAACTGTTTCGGAAACCATTTCTTTATTATCAGTTTCTGAATTTGTCACTAAAATTGAAGGCTTCACGTCAACGTTTTCTTGATATACCGTTTGATTATGCTGAATAAATTCTGTCTTAACCTATAATGTCAAAAAATTTTAACATTAAATATTTTTTAATTCTAAAATTGATGAAATAAGTAAAAATAAATATGACATGATGGAAAAAGTATAAAAAATGATAAAAAATATAAACCTCTTTGTGACTCTGATTATAAATATTTCCTCCAATATTGTTAATCTGAGAAACACTTTCATTTTTATTAATGTGTTGCTGTGCGTTCACATTTTCTGCTTGTCTTTCACAGTCGAGTTCATCGGTATTACATGGAATAGTAACATTGCTATTACATTGATTCTGCACATTAACACAATCATTTGTTAATATAATATCTATTCCAGACATTTCGCAATTAAGAGTTGAGTCTTGATTGCTCTCATTATTAACAATAATTTCTTGTACGAACTGCTGAGACACAAAATCAGTCTCTTGATTTATATTATTTACTTCAACGATTTGCTCATAAACACCTTCATGTTGTTCCATGATTGAAACTTAACCTCCTAAAATTCTGCAAAAAAAAACAATTTTATAGTTAATTATTATAAAATTGTTACCTACTTTAGATTGAGTTACGATAAGTAAAATTCCGATTTTTTCATGGTGATTACTACACAAGTGTTAACATCGGTAAAGTAAAAATTTAATTTCTACATAAACGTATAATTAAAAACTCAATGAACATTGTTTATAAATTTCATGGACCAAAAACAGGTCGTATATGCACTGGATAACTTCAGAGGATATCATTAACACAACCTCTTAATTATTCACTAAAAAGTATAGCTTACTCAACAAATGAACAGAAAATAAACTACACACTCATCTTCACCATAAGAAGGAAAAACTCACAAGTGGAGTGGCATTCCACACAACTTTTCGCGTATCACGTGTAAACATTTACAATCGTAAAACCTTGAGCAACATCATCAGAGTTTCGTAAAAATCGTGAAAAAATCTCTAGCTCTGCGTAACGCAATGAAAACAAAATTACACGCGCGCCCCGACCGAGAAAATATTCGCAATTACCCTCTCCTCTTTTCGGCTCTCTCGCTCTATCTCACTCCGTTTCTCCCATTCGCTGTACTCACCAGGTTCTCGTTCTTGGCTCTCTCCTCCCTTATCCTCGACGACGAGTCTCACAGAAGAGAGACAGCACAAAGGCTCAACAGCGCAGCCTCCACCGGGGTGATCACATCTTTTGAAGCGTGAACTGAACCGCTGGAAAATCTGCTTTTTCCACCTCGAATCGGCAGCGTGAGCCGCAAGTGCAAGGAGGTGCCGTTGGTAGGAGTTAAAAAGCCTTGCAGTGGAATCGAGAGCGAGCGACGCGGCGCCTACAAAAAAGGCCGCTAGTGCCTTGGGGCTCTCCTACAGTGCGACATCAAATGTTCAACTACTAAGTCCGAGGATGTGCTATTCCGTGGATTTCTCGATAACGATATATGCGACATTCAACTAGTTTATGTCCTCTCACGTCTCACGTCTCTGGTCGCGCTCTCTTTCTCTCTCGATCTCTTTCAATAATTCCTATCGCGCACACTCATTTTGTTTATATCAGAATTTTTACGATCCTTCGTTTGGTGGAAGGACGTAAAAGTCGGAACTAGAGAGCCGGGTTTACTCGCCCACTTTGTCGCAGGCCCTTCTTTCAACAGCTACGATGAACGACGAACATGTGCGGCAGCAAGAGGAAGAGAAAATGCTGCGCGCGCGCTCCGTGAAACTTAACCTGGAAAATTTGTGATTATCCGACACATCCGCAGAGGCTAAGTAATAGCCTAATAGCGTTGCTTGCGGCGACTACAACCCGCGCGAGGAGAGAAAAAGCCGCGTGTGAACACGTCTCGAGCTTCTTCTGTATGTATATATGTGTACGTGCTTGTATGTATAGTACGAAGGCGCGGAAATGCTCGAGTTTTTCTTCTGTTTTGCAGTGGCGCAGTTTTGTTGAGCTCCTCTTCCGTTGTACGCGCCCTGCTTAATTACTGCTTGTCCTCCGATAGTCCGTACTTAGTCTTTGCTTCTTCGGGGTCTTTACGTGTCAACTGTACTGCAATAGAGTAAGAGCAAGAACAAGTCAACGAGAGACCTCGACGTTACGATGTACGAGGTGCACTGACCAATGCAGCGTCCAGCCGCCAGCGGAGCAATCAACACAGGCACTGACGCACACCGCACACAACTGAGCGCACGTTATCTTTCAGACCTGACGAATGCCGGATTCTCATCGTAACGAAGAACCGAGATACGCTATTGGTCGGCATTGTTGAGTTACACACGTGACACGAGCTCACTAACCTTAACTGGGACGTAGCCAAGCCGACGAGGAGGTAATACCGAGAATTTCGTTGTTTTTTTGCTGTTGTAATTGTACACGATTTGCACGCTATTGTTCTAAGTTATAATTTCATAAAACATATGAATACACCGAGTAATACAGCTGTACAGTATTCATGAAGGTATAGTAAAAACAAAGTTATTACTGTGGTTCAATTGCTTATCCCATTAGAGTTTATGGGCCCTATATGGGGATATAACCGGTGTGAGAAGTGAGGGTCCGGTGACGTCATCCTTACTCTGAGCGAAAAATAATGCCGTAGGATTCTGCAGGGGTCTACTGCGCATCTTTGTACGCATATCGTGCACACTTTATTAAGCTGTTTGCTGCTTGGCCGATAGACCCAAACAAATACTGATGCTTAGGTAGGTAGGGGAAAGTAGGGCACCACTGACCGAAAATGTTTAAAATAGAATAAATAAAAGAGTAAATGGTTATGAACTTTCTTTTAAATATTCATGCACTCTTTGTTCCTTTAATAATCGAATACCGTAACGTTTAAGGGGACGTCGGAGTCGCCTGTTTTACCAGCATTAAGTTTTTCAAACTTTTCTCTTATAAAAGATTTGAAACTGCCAAGATGATAGACAGCGCGCTCAGCCCAGACATTTTCCAAAAAGCAAGTAATACGGAAGCTAGAGAAGAAAATATCTAATTTTTACTAATTTCAATTTAATCCATGAGATGGCGTGATTCTAACTTGGCAATTATGATTCTCCCCTATTCTATTAGGGAAGTAAAATTGGCAGATCAGGGAGGAACGTTTGGCGCGGTCTGGTGGATGTATTTAAGTCCAAGAAAGTTTATTTTTTTTTGTTTTTTATATTTCCTAACCATTAAACTAACACTAATAATTTGGATTAAGAGTGCTCCTCAGTGCGATTGATGCGCCATCTACCGTTCGAAGTCTATTTTTATTAATTTTGGTTATTTGAATCCATTAAAAGTTAATAACAAAGTTTCGGCATCTACAATAGGTATTTAAGATTACTTTACAAAAGGTTTCATGAATTTAAGTGCAGAAACAAAGCAATGATCTTGTAAGTAAAATAGAAGTCGATGGGTAGATCAATTCAAAAATTTACGTGCAGTTCTTACAAGATCATTGCTTTATTTTTTCAGTTAAATTCGTGAAACCTTTTGTAAAATAATCTTGAATACCTATTGCAGATGCCGAAACTTTGCTATTGACCTTTATATATTTTAAACAGCCAAAATTAATAAAAATAGACTTTGAACGGTAGACGGCGCATCAATCGCACTGAGA